>JAFFST010000649.1:34025-47723 GCA_022414735.1 Noturus placidus | reverse complement strand
CTTCATTTACAAATTGCATTTTGTGTTTACTTGTGTTGTCCTTGACTACTGTTTAAATTGGTTTGATGTTCCGAAACACTTAAGTGTGACAAACATGCAAAGGAACAGGAAATGAGGAAGGGGGCAAACACTTTTTCACACCACTGTAGCTCCATAGAGTTATTATTGCACCTAGTGGTCAGAAATGGGAACTGCAACAAAGGCTAATGGAGGCCCATTGGGGAATGAATCACGTTGCCCCATGCTTACACTATGAACACTTTCGGTGGGGGAGGATGGTTCATAACAGGGTTGCCAGATCAGATCTAGACCACCAAGATCTTGTTGGTTTCACATCAAATAATCGATACATAATCGAATACACTTCTAATACATACAAAGACAAAAAGTGCAGACGGTGTGTTTATGATGTACAGAACCATTTCTAATGTAAGAGATGTTTTGTAAAATGTTGTGAGAGGGAGAGGAGGATCATGGAGTGGATAATGTCTGTACATCGGAACTGCGTTTGCGCAGCGGTGACCTAGTTTACCGGAGTCTCGCTTTTTCAATTCCCAAATCACTCTGGCTAGATTCAGGTCTTTTGTGAGGTTTTTTGTGAACACCGTTATGTCTAAAAGTGCTCGAACAGGGCTGATACACTGTGGAGGAGATGATATGTTCTTGACTTTCAACGGGCTATTACAGGGTCGCTCTAAAAAGTCACTAGATAGCAGCCTACAGCATAAGTCAAATGTGGTAGCCTCTTGAAGTGTGTTTGAGGGTCTGTGGTTATTAATGTCATCCTGCCTCACTAAAATCTGTGGTCAGAAGTCGCCGCAATTCCAAAATGCAACGTATTTCAGTAGACTGAACCGAGTCCCTGAAAACAACACTGGTGATAAATGTATTGGAGGAGAAACAGCTGGAGCAAAACCTCTGGTGCTGCTTGTCTCATCAAGTTCAAATGGCAAGTTCACAGTTCTATCATATACATATATCGCTTACTTAGCTAGAGGTAGCTCATTTGCCCGGAGACTGGCTACATGGCTTGAGACGTCTCTGGTAGAATTAGCAAATTGGCTTGTTGATGACTAAAACAATATTTAAAGACGAATGGATAGAGAAGCATGGGTTCATCGTTCCCTCCAGGATTTCGCCATTTTGCGATCGCAGAAATGAACATAAAAATCAAACAAACTCCACGACGTTCAGAGGAGCTCGGCATTCTTCTAAATAACCGCAGATTTTCCAGAGATTTGGGCCAAGACACGTCATGTGACATCATCACAACTCGCATTCAGCCAAAACCCTCGAGTCGAACACGAGTACAGCTGAAAGGTCTCATTTACTGACAAACATCACGGCAAAATAGCGTGCAAAACAATTTCGTGTGATTGCGATTCCGCAGATTCGAGTAGTTTTCAGAAAGCACGCCGCGAGTTGCATCGCAAATTGTGAAAAGCCGCAGCAAAATCGAGCGTTTTTGGCCGCAATAAATGCTGCTTTATCCAAGACGTAAAGTTTTTCAAGCGTGGAATGGTTATTTATAACCATAAAAACGGTGAAGAATTGAATAGTCATGTTAGTTCCTCCTCTAGACCTTTCTGAGTCTCTATGTAAGTATTAGCTAAACAAACGGACAGTGATGGAGTGTTAGAGCTGCGTCACCCTGGGTCTTCACGACATAACAGAAGCATAAACGGAAGCATGGTCCTGCCCCTAGCGTCCTGGTTTTTCAACATTTTTACCCAAGATATTTCCTGTTTTTAGATTGAACATCTTGATACATCACTAGCTAGCTTAGCTACATCCTCTGGCATGCACGTCCAGCGCAGAACATCAATCCTTGCTGCTGTAATGCAATGTTCCGCCTCTGTAATCTATTTTTGAGATTATGAAAAATCCAATTTAACGCTGAAGGGGTAACATTTCATCTGCTCTGTAGCGTCAGCTTGTATTTACAGTAATATCACAGCAGACAGGAACTTTGCAGAGATATAAAGATTTGTGTTTTTTTTCTTTACTCAAAACATTAACACTTGAATAAGAATATTAATTCGCTCGCACGGATTCATAACAAACACATTATGGTGTTTAACACTGGACAATGTTTTGACAGTTTACGGGAGGATAAACAGGTGAGAAAGCGAGCGCTGCTGATAAAATCAGACGGCTGGCTCGCCAGGTCTGGACAAATGGGCTGGTTAAATATATACGGCTGTATATATACGGGCGGCTGTGTCTCAGTCAGTAGAGCGGGTTGTCCACTAATCCACTAATCGTAGGGTTGGTGGTTGGAATCCCGGCCCGGGTGATCCCATGCCGAAGTGTCCTTGGGCAAGACACTGAACCCTAAGTTGCCCCCGATGGCAAGCTAGCACCTTGCATGCAGCTCTGCTACCATTGGTGTGTGAGTGTGTCTCATTTGTAAGTCGCTTTGGATAAAAGCGTCTGCTAAATGAATATATGTAAATGTAAATATACGGGACAGGTTCCAACGGTGTCATGATGATATCTTGGAAAGTGAATTTAGTGGCAAAAAGCTCCGCGACCAGGGAAAACTGAATAAACTGTTTCATATGTGCACTATGATACGAGTGTTTATTAATCACGTATAAATTACAGCACAGTGAAATTCAGAGAGCAGGGTCAGACATCATACAGCGCCCCCTGGAGCAGAGAGGCTTAAGAGCCTTGCTCAGGGGCCCAGCATTGGCAGCTCAGGGATCGAACCTCCGACCTTCTGATCAGTAACCCAGAGCCTTAACTATCAAGCCTCCACTTTATTTCAAAAACCACGTAAATCAATACAGCTTGAGCATGAATTGAGACAAATTCTTTAAGAAGTTTAAAAGCAACTGTATTGCTGGAAAATTCTTATCAAACCTAAATATCATGAAATGCCCAGCCCTAAGAAACAGGAAAAAACTCTTCTGATACGTTATTTAATGCCTTTTTATATTCTTTATGCCAAGTGTTCGACGATGTAATGGGAAAACTCTGTCACGTTTCGCTGTGGAAACAGGGAACGGTCTCGGGAACGTTCTAGAATGGAGTACAAGACAATCGTTGTGAATTCTTTTATTGTTCAAAATGGTGGAGAAAATACATGCATAAATGATTAGAGACGGCGCACGGTGGCTTAGTGGTTAGCATGTCCGCCTCACACCTCCAGGGTCCGGGATTCGAGTCCCACCAGGGCCGTGTGTGTGTGGAGCTTGCATGTTGCATGTTTTCATGTCGGGGGTTTACTCCGGTTTCCTCGTCCAGTCCAAAGACATGCATGGTAGTCTGATTGGCGTGTATGAATGTGTGTGAGTGTGTATGTGATTGTCCCTGTGATGGACTGGCACCCTGTCCAGGGTGTACCCCGCCTTGTGCCCGATGCCTCCTGGGATAGACTCCAGGTTCCCCGTGACCCTGAGGCTTTGAGGTCAGGGCTCTGTGCAGGACGCTCGAGTTCTTCCATAACAAACTTAGCAAAAACTGTCTTCATGCTCGAACAGGTTCCATTGAAGAGAAATTTCATGTAGTGTAGATCCATCCATCTTCTATAGCGCTTAACCTACTGGGTCGCGGGGAACCTGGAACCTGGAGTTTATTCCCAGGGAACATGGGGCACAACGTAGGGTACACCCTGGACGGGGTACCAATCCATCACACACCCATGCATACACTCCGGACACGCCAATCAGCCCACCATGCATGTCTTTGGACTGCTGGAGGAAACCAGAGTACCCGGAGGAAACCCCCACAACACCATTATTAGTACTGTTGTGCTTCATTCCACAAGAATCCCCAATATTCCCCGCTTCACAGAAAATAACCTGATGTAGATGTCCAAAATGAAACGGTACATTGATGTCTTATTCTTTTCTAAAAGACAGAAAGACATGTCCATTCTCTTCTACTGTACTCCGGTCCGTTCTGCATCCTGAGAGCGACGTGCTCGGAAGCCCAGAGGCAGCAATAAGCCTGCGGTCTGAAGGGGTCATTATTATACATCCTGCACCTGGAAGATCGTCAATCATTTCATTTGAACAGATTGTGTTCTCAGACACTCCATCACAACCAATATTTATCGTGTGTGTGTGTGTGTGTGTGTGTGTGTGTGTAAGCCCACAGCGATCAGATATCTAGTGTGAACTGGGTTAATATGGATTCTGATACTAAGGAGCGCTACTCCACTCGGCTTGCGGCAGCAAACATCGGATGTTTATATTCGTTTTACGTGCACTCCGACAACTGCGCTACCACACGCAGTGAGACACTCGGATCTTGAGTGTTGTTCAGAAACAAGCAGAGGAAAAATAACTGCTCGTGTTAGATAACAGTGATAAATAATGAAGAACGTCACCTCTTACCTCTGGCATCGAAGAACTCCTCGTCCGAGCTGTCCATGGACTCCTGTACGATGTTCTGCAGCCTCCAGTGGGACGCGCTAAATTTTCGTGATGCATCTACGAAACAAGTGGGTCATTTCAACTGTGAGAATTACAGACATTTTATAAAGAATATTCCCTCAAAACACACAGAAATTACACCATTTTACATTTAAGGAGAGTAGGGGTGGGCGTCATAATATTATTGGGGTTTAGTGTGTTGACCAAGGACACTTCGGCACATGGAGTCACGTGGAGTCATGTGGAGTCACGTGGAGTCATGTCATGTGGAGTCATGTGAAGTCACATGGAGTCATGTGGAGTCATGTCATGTGGAGTCACGTGGAGTCATGTGGAGTCACGTGGAGTCATGTGGAGTCACGTGGAGTCATGTCATTTGGAGTCATGTGAAGTCACATGGAGTCATGTGGAGTCATGTCATGTGGAGTCACGTCATGTGAAGTCTCGTGGAGTCATGTGGAGTCATGTCATGTGGAGTCACGTGGAGTCACGTGGAGTCATGTGGAGTCACGTGGAGTCATGTGGAGTCACATGGAGTCATGTGGAGTCATGTCATGTGGAGTCACGTGGAGTCACGTCATGTGAAGTCACGTGGAGTCATGTCATGTGGAGTCATGTGAAGTCACGTGGAGTCATGTCATGTGGAGTCACGTGGAGTCACGTCATGTGGAGTCACGTGGAGTCACGTCATGTGAAGTCACATGGAGTCATGTGAAGTCACATGGAGTCACATGGGCCAGGAACTGAACCGAATAAAACCCTACGATTAGTGGACAACAATAATTAATTAATCAATCAATTTGTATAGCGCTTTTTACAATGGACATTGTCTCAAAGCAGCTTTACAGAGATATCATTTTTACATGGGATCACCCGGGTCGGGATTCAAACCACCAACCCTACGATTAGTGGACAACCCACAATACCACATGAGCCACACCGGCTCTGTTGATCTTCTTCACTGTTTTCACTGTTGATCTTCTGCTCAAAGTGTTTGAAGGCATCTGAGCCTACCTCATGACGTTATCATTATCTGCATCATAATTGGTCACTTCGATATAGCCATATTTAAAATATTGGAATCTTTTTTCTTTATTTCGGTGTCATCCATAATACGTACACTTACTTTATATTAACAGTTACTTTATATTAACGGTACACTTGTCCGCCGTTAGCAAAGTCAGACACAGGGTACGTTTTTTTTTTTTTTTCATATTAAAGAACTCAAAACATTCGACATAAAGCGAGAGCATGCGAGATGGTGGAAGTGGGCGGGGCTTCCGGGCATTTTCAGTTAATAGTGGAGAGTCCAGAACACTTCTGCGAATCATTACAGACCCATATGTCCCTCGGTTCCTCTGTCCTTTTATTGTGGAGAAAAAGAGCGATCTTTCAAAAGACGGATTTAAGGTGATTTTAGACGTAAATGTCGTCAGGTCTGGTGACAGAATCGCTGGATACGGTGATATAGAGACAATTAAATCACACAAACCTACATAGTCTTAACCAACGACATTCACACTGATTGATTTTCCACAGCAGCGCCATTTCCAGCTTAGTGAACTTTTTATCAGGTACAGATAAAAAAAAAAAAAAAAACCCTGAAGCTTGGAAGTTGCATATATGCTAATTAAAAATGAGATAAACATGAAACACTCATTCACTCTTCAGTGGCTTTTTAAACTAAACCCTTCAATGCATCACGGACATGTCTTCAAGCGAACACCCTTTGTTACTCTTGTCTTGTTCTTTGATCGTGTCTGACGCAGAAGAAACACTGGAATGGGAAGCTCTTCTGTGCGCTCTCGTCCTCTGGGGAAATACAGTAGCGGAAACACATCCCTAACGGAGTGCCACTCTGAATCTGAGCGTGACTAATTAGTCCACAAAAAAAAAAAAACATGAAAAAACAGCATCCGTGCTGCCGGAGCTAGCGCCGGATTCAGCTGAGCTCTGAACCAGTCTGAGAAGACCTTTTTATTCATGCCACGTTCTTCCCTACTGCATTGGAGGTAGGGCGCAATTTCTCCTGGTTCTTCTTAAATAAAAACAACTGTTCCCGCTGGCCGGCGCATCAGCTGCACGGAGGAGAAGAAGCAATAAAACAAAAATCCAATAACGATTCATGCAATGTAAAAGAAATAACAACGTGCCCTTGCTGATTAGTGTTCAGGTTCGGGATTGGAACACAGCCTGTAGCTTCCTCAGCAAATCTAGCAATAGATCTCTCTTAAAAAACGGTAGCTCGGTTCAAATGATTCATATTTGGGACGCAGGTGGTCATTTCCTGGCGGCGAGCACAGTGACCTCAATCGTCTGTTAAATCCCAGAGAAACGCCACTGACAAGGTTTTGATATAAAAAAAAATAATCGAGTCTTCTAGTGGAGGTTGGGATCGCGTTCCCCTTTTTTCAGTACAGTTAAAAAAAACGTTCGGTTCTTCGGTCTACGACTTCATGGTGGACCGATCCGGATCTGTCCAATCAAATGCTCTCTCGAATTTGACGTGTCCCGCCCCGACGTTCTAAAAATGCGGGAACGTGTCTTCGGCGTGTTCGGACGCGTGCGTTTCATTCCGTTTTCCTGCTGTAAGTTCATTAAGAAGGAAACGGCTTGAACGCCTCGGTATTTGTGCCAGCTCACGGCTTTATGGCAGGTATTTTTTCCATGGTACTAACTGTCAAGTACGACTTAGCCCGCGCGCTGTGAGGTCGGCTAAAAGCAATTGGCTGATTTAAAAAAAAAGGGAGGAGCCACTTTAAAAAAAACGTGTTTAATATTAGTCGTAGATTATGTGCGTGCGAGTCCGTGTGTGTGAGCTGTTACTATAGAAATGTCTCAGAACGGGCGCGTGAACATAAACGTATCGTCCGTGTCTGAGCCGGAACTCCTGTCCGAGCCATGCGGGCAGCGTTCGCACCTTCTGACCTATCAGATTTGAGAAAATCGAACCCCGCTGTGGTTTAAAACGTGGTAGCTGAGATAATGAAGAAACTATTCATATCTACTAGGTTTTATCCCAACCGCCGCGTCTCCCCGGATCTCACTCTGCCACGTCTCATGAATATGGAGACTTCACTGGCTCACTGACGATTGGTTCTTAACACCAGAACAAGCTTTTCTTCTGCCCCTCTTCAGAGCTGATGAAGGGTCATCTTCAGCACTCTAATCTCAACAGCCGGTCCTACTGTAAATCATTAGTGAGCCGATCCTCAGATCTCAACGCTCTTAAAACGTACGGCTTATAGACGTCCCTCCTCAGAACTCGGTGAGATATCGTTTACAGAGTGCTGGAATTTAAGGGTAAGGAATAGCGACTGCTTGTGCGTTCGGACGTTAGCGGTTAGTAAAACGCTTTTCACTTCCTCCTTCACAAACGCACTCCGCCCGTCCTGAAGCTATTCTCGCTCTGAACAATGCCTAGCGATAAACACACAGCATTGCGAGAGCTGGGATTTTCAATGCCACCAGCTGCAGTTCCGACAATATAACGGTACAACAGAGAGCACCGGGGCAAAGCGGTAGTACTGCGGGCGGCACATTTTACACAATAACTTGTACTGGGCCTTAGAGTAGCTCTTAGCTCGATCTCGGGCATTATTCCTAATGGCTGACTTGAGAAGGCGTGTGTTAATACGGGGTTTTAAAATACACCGCATTAAACTTTTCGTACGTAGGCGAACGTTTTGCATTTCAAATCGAATGCCGTGAAGCATGTGCGGTTTTGGGCAAGGAACAGCGAAGGTATTCGAACCGGTTACGCTTGTACGTACTTGAATAACGTTTTCATTCATAAACGCTACATTTACAATCGCAAACAGTCGATTCGCTGATTCCTGTCTTCGAAAACTAGAAGTCAAGTCCGAAGTATGTTTTAAACGATAACGTAAGGTTACGCTGAAACGATGTCATTTGGTGCGACCGTTATGTATTTAGTAGTTCGTAAAACTGGAACGTAATGGCCGGTTATGTTCAAACTAGGCTAGTATAGAGATTACAATCTAGCAGTGCGGTTGGCGGCTGTATCATCGCTTTGATTTTATTTTTGTTGTTTTATTGCAACGATAATTCATAGAATAACAACTTTATTAATTTATTTTTATTTTTATAAAAAACGTAATTATCAGGGGGGGCGCACGATGGCTTAGTGGTTAGCACGTTCGCCTCACACCTCCAGGGTCCGGGGTTCGAGTCCCGCCAGGGCCATGTGTGTGTGGAGTTTGCATGTTCTCCCCGTGTGTCGGGGGTTTCCTCCGGGTACTCCGGTTTCCTCCCCCAGTCCAAACACATGCATGGTAGGCTGATGGGCGTGTCTAAAGTGTCCGTAGTGTATGAATGTGTGTGTGAGTGTGTATGTGATTGTGCCCTGTGATGGACTGGCACCCTGTCCAGGGTGTACCCCGCCTTGTGCCCCATGCTCCCTGGGATAGACTCCAGGTTCCCCGTGACCCTGATGAAGGAGTAAGCGGTTGAAGATGGATGGATGGATGGTAATTGTCAGGTTTCCTTAAAAAAATAATGAATTATCTTGAATCTACCTTATACTTTATAGCCAAAAGTATGTGGACACCTGACTATCATACCCCTATGGGGTTCTTTCCCCAAACTGAACCCCAGGTTGCTCCGGATGGCAGGCTAGGACGGTGTGTGAGTGTGTGGGAAATGAGAAACAGTGTAAAGAGCTTTGTAGAACCGCTACGTTTAAAGGGGCGCTATATAAGTGCAGACCATTTACCATTTAAATTAACAAGAGAATTTATGTGGCATTTATTGTTCTGTAATTTTGGCCAATAGTTGGTTTCTTTTCTCACAGGATATGAACCTGGGATCTCTTTATAGTAGATAATCTGACGTGACAGAGATCCTGAAAAACCAAATCTGTCCAAATATGCCTCCGACCAGAACCCAGAAAATCGACGGGAGGTCATTTAGGAAATGAAAGAATGCATTACTACACACGCTCGAAATTGTTCATCGTGACAAATTTCCATTCAAATTTCATTTCCATTCCGTTCAAAACGCCACATTGGAACAATAAAGGCAGCAAGCGGACGTCACACGTCACTGCACTGAGAGCGCAGAATAACCGTCAATCCAGTAAATGCAGTGACTAGCAGCAGCCTGTGAATCTTCCTGCCAGTCAAAGGGAAACAGGCATTCTGGAATGATGCCCCGCCATGAACAGCGGCATGCTGGGAGAAAGCCTCGCATGCTGCACAGATGGTTCTGCAACTCTGGTGCATTGTCATTTCCCCTTCCCTACCTCGAGATAATTACAGTTATTTCCCAAACTGCTCTGCCACTGATACGACAGTGAAGTCGACGTTAGATCGTCACTGAAATGGAAATTCATTCTACCTTCCAGTCAGGACTCCGTCACACGTCATCTACGCGCCGCTATAACACGTTTACCACTGAACAATTCATCGGAGCACACAGACCGGTCACGCTTACTCAGTACTGAAAGCGTGACAAGCCTTTAATGCGTTAAGATCCTAATTACGGGAGAGAAAACTATGAAGCCTTTCCTGGCGTCACGAAGGTGGAGACGGAGGCGGATGCGCTAGCAGACTTCAAGTTTAATAAGAGTTCAACCCAAACACAAAAGACGCCGAACATACGTCAACAAGGTTCCTTCGGAGATTCATAAGAGATCCGGCCCTTAACGCATAGCTCCCGAAGCGTATAAAAAGTTTGGGACCAAGACGTCCTTACATTCACATTTATCAGATGATTTTATCCAAAGCGACACACTCACACACCAATGGGAGCAGAGCTGCATGCAAGGTGCTAGCTTGCCATCGGGGGCAACTTAGGGTTCAGTGTCTTGCCCAAGGACACTTCGGCATGGGATCACCCGGGCCGGGATTCAAACCACCAACCCTACGATTAGTGGACAACCCGCTCTACCCACTGAGCCACAGCCGCCCTTAAATGTCTCAAAGTTCCCCTGAGAGTCATCTCTCGATGACGAGGATGCTTTCCGTGTTGCCTGGGGTACAGATACGGGACGATGTCTTCCGAGGGACGGTGTCTAGACGACGCGATCTCCCTAACCATTCTTGAGCGCGGAGCGATTACCACGCACAGCCAGCAGGGGGAACGAATCTCAAGGTTGCGATGTAAATCAAGGTTGCGATGTAGGGGAGGAAACCGGGGGATTCAAACCCTCCACCCCTGGAGGTCTGAGGTGACCATGCTGCCCACTAAGCCACCGAGCTTATTTAATACAGAACAAACTGTTGATCTTCAAAACAAGTCCTGGGTGACATCTTAGAACAAACCACATCTCGTGAAGCACTTCCTCAATGTCTTCTACACAGTTCAGCTCCGCACTGTAAACAAACCCTTTTATTCTAACATGTTCAGTGCACCTCCAAGCTTCTCCGATCAACACGGGTGGCTGTGTCTCAGTCGGTAGAGCGGATTGTCCACTAATCCACTAATCGTAGGGTTGGTGGTTGGAATCCCGGCCCGGGTGATCCCATGCCGAAGTGTCCTTGGGCAAGACACTGAACCCTAAGTTGCCCCCGATGGCAAGCTAGCACCTTGCATGCAGCTCTGCTACCATTGGTGTGTGAGAGTGTCTCATTTGTAAGTCGCTTTCGATAAAAGCGTCTAATAAATGTAACACACAGCTCACAGTCAGAGGGTAAGAGGCTCTTCAAGGGTAAATGCCTTGAGAACAAAAAGATTCATCTCATTTATACAATCTCATAAAGGATCACGAAAAGAAAACCAATCACCAATTTATAATAGCTTTAAAAAAGCACATGGGTGTGGACGGATTTACTCATGTCTTTCGTTTCCTACTTCTTGAGAGATTATAAACGCACAACACAACAAAATACACAACTAAAGGTCAGCTTATTGAGCGTGTCCGGGAAGGCAAACATACAGCAGAAGGTCAGCGTATAGAGTACACGGACGAAGGCCAAAAGGTCGCTGTTGTTTTTAATGTCCTGTAGGCCAAAGCCGAGAGCTCGCATCCGACTGCTGAAGGTTTTCCGTTGTATGACAGAAAGGATTTCGGCATTATCATTAAAAACCCTGAACAAACATCAATCCGTACGTGTTCCACGTATAGAAGATGAACAATAGCAGCGGGGTATTTCTGCTAAATCCAGCATTGGCGTTATTAGTGAAAGTCAATCGGCTTCGATGGATAAAAATGACACGGAAATTTCCTGGTTCCTGATTCATGCTGTTACTAACAGCTGTGGCAGGAAATCATCAGGAGCAGGAAGACTGGGCTGTGTCATAAATCATACGAGCGCTCAGTCTTACTAAAACTGTCAGCTTTGATGAATGAACAGCATTAAACAGTAGCGGCTAATCCATAAAGGCAGGTAGGACAGATCCCTGATAGATATAGATAAGGGCGGCTGTGGCTCAGTCGGTAGAGCAGGTTGTCCACTAATCCACTAATCGTAGGGTTGGTGGTTCGAATCCCGGCCCGGGTGATCCCATGCCGAAGTGTCCTTGGGCAAGACACTGAACCCTAAGTTGCCCCCGATGGCAAGCTAGCACCTTGCATGCAGCTCTGCTACCATTGGTGTGTGAGTGTGTCTCATTTGTAAGTCGCTTTGGATAAAAGCGTCTGCTAAATGAATATATATATATATATATATATATATATATATATTACTATTATTATTATTATTCACAGCATCATACAGTTCAAATTCTAACAAATATGAAATAATAATTATCAAATGAGGCTATTTGATAGATATTCCAGTATATTTCACCACCATTTAGCTCAATAAAAGTTCCGTACAGGATTTTGAGGGAT
Organism: Noturus placidus; assembly: GCA_022414735.1. Classification (NCBI taxonomy): domain Eukaryota; kingdom Metazoa; phylum Chordata; class Actinopteri; order Siluriformes; family Ictaluridae; genus Noturus; species Noturus placidus. The sequence continues at coordinate 35,543 of JAFFST010000649.1, read as the reverse complement.
TTTTTTGTCCTCATTACGGCCAAAAATGCTGGATTTTGCTGCAGCTTTTGTTGAAATTTGCGATGCGATTCGCGGTGTTTGTTGTGCTTTTACTTTATTTCGTTTTTTTTGCAGAATTGGCGAAATTGCAATCGCATGAAATTGTTTTTCACGGTCTTTCACAGCGATGTTTGCTGGTAAATGAGACCTTTCAGCTGTACTTGTGTTCGATGCACGCAAATCGAAGACGTCTTTGGCGGAATGCACGTCGTGACGACATCATCGTGACGCGTCCTGGCCTGAATCTGCAGAAAACCTGCGGTAATTTTGAAAATTAGCGAGCACCAGGGAATATTGTGGGGTTTGTTTGATTTTGAACGAGTTTCTGCAAATTCATAAAATCCTGGAGGGACTGATATCATTGACGTTGACCTAGTGGACAAAAATAGGAACTGCGACGAGAACTTACAGAGGTCTGTTGGGGCAGGAATCCTGCTGCCCCATGCTCGCGGGAGGAGCAGTGGACAAGACAGGGTTGCCAAATTGGGATAGATCAAAAATACTTGTTTTATTGCAAATTAGCAGAATGAAATTTCTGCAAACAGAGGCGGAGTGTACGTGTGGACAAAGTGTTCAGAACCATTTCTAATGTAAGATGCGATGTATTCCAAACATTCGGAGAGGGAAAGGAAGATTATGGAGTGGACAATATATCAGAAAAGCGTGTGTGCCGTGGTGACCTTGCTTCCCGCACAAAGACTGAGAAAACATGCCTCCTTTTTCCACTGCGCTAGTTTCAGGTCTTTTGTGTGGTTTTTGAAGTGGAAATTTGGCGGAAACCTTGCAAACACACTTGCGTTGTCGAACACGGTTGAACAAAGGCACGTCTGAAAGAAAAATCTATGGGTGCGAGCCAGGACGCTCGATTCGCTGCACACACATTTCAGATTCGCTGGAAACGTCTTGTGTGACTTTTCCTAACCAAACTTGAGGTTTGTTTGGCTTTACATTTGACAGCAGCTGAGAGGCACGTGTTAAACAGTTTCAAATATTTAAAAGGCATAACGAATTCTGTTTTTAAATGTTCTTCCTTCCCGCATTAATAATGTACCAAAGCCCGTCTTTTATAAAGTTAGAGAGTACGACAAAATACCATTCTTCATAATGAAATTCCAGGACTTTCAAGGACTTTTCAAGCACTATTTATTTTTTTTCTTTGGACTGTCCATCCGATTTCTATACCGCTTATGTGTACCTACACAGGGTCACGGGGAGCCTGGAGCCAATCCCAGGGGACTCAGGGCATGACACAGAGGACACCCTGGACGCTATTCACACACCTATTCATACACAATGGACAACACGAAGCCGCCGTGCGTATTCCTTCACTACTCTGTGTGCTCACACGCTGTATTTTCAGTCTGTTCTATGACTGTATCTTGGTCTAATGACCGTAATAAAAAAATACTGAATTTACATAATACAGACACGGACAAAAAATAGACGCTTCATGCATAATGCAGCGTTCACGCCCTACAG
>JAFFST010000649.1:20748-31505 GCA_022414735.1 Noturus placidus | reverse complement strand
AGCGAGAGGGGGCGAGGGGGGGGCACAAACAAACAAACAAAAAGAAAGAAACAGATGGAGTTTTGCAGTCAGTTTAGTCAGTACATCACGCTCGTCCGTCACTCTGAGTGTTAATGACAGATCCAGTTCAGGATTTCAAAGATGAATGCTTTTCTTCACATAATTATAATTACACTAATTACACAATAATAATAATAACACACACACACACACACACACACACACACACACACACACACACACACACATTTCCACCCGGCACAGCCTTTGCTTTTAAAATCTCACTTCAGCTAATTGGTCAAAAAGTCACTAAATGTTTACAGAAGTGACGAGCGGAAGAGAGATGAGAAAAGAGGTAGTGGTGGGGGGAGTTGGGGGGGGGGGCGGGGGGGGTAACTGCACTACCAGAATTAACATAAATATTAATCAACTTTTATTTCATTAGGAATTCCATGAAGGCTACACCATTTCTCACACTGCTGAAGCGTCCGAGCTGGAGACGGCTACAGCGGCGTTCTCCTCTGTTGTCTCGCTGCAGCTCCCTCAGGAACGCCTCGCTCTTATCACTGCCTGCACCTGTCTCTGATTAAGTCCCTGGTTAATCGGTGCGGACTCTGCTGTGTGTCTCTGAGCCGTGTTTTCACGGATTTCAGAATTTCGCATATCATCACACAGCTGGTCTTCTCCAGGGTACCGTACACAGTTCTGAGTGTTCTTATTTGGAATTTTCCAAAGCTTCAGGCGTCGTTCATTATTAGTCGTACTATACGTTCAAACACACGACTGCTTGAAGCCGCGCGCCGTGTTCGAAACCGCGTCCTCACCTCCTGTATCGTATATAGAAATAAATGTATTTCACCTGCTATACAGTAGATTTGGGACGCAGCCGCGCTCTCTTGTTCGCCGTCAAACGCTTGTGTACGTGTCCTGTCTCACAATGCGGTGAACACTCCCACACGACGTTAAGAATGTGATGAAGGTGTGTCCATGACTGTAACGCACGTCGATAACACGACTAAAACAGGAATACTCCACACGTCTTAATCCCATTTGTGTTTACTTCGAGTATGACTTTAATCGGATTAAGGTCATCAATAATCTCTGTTTACATGCTCGTGTCTTAATCAGAGTATCGTCTTACATTTATTCATTTAATGAGACGCTTTTATCCAAAGCGACTTACAAATGAGACACACTCACACACCAATGGTAGCAGAGCTGCATGCAAGGTGCTAGCTTGCCATCGGGGGCAACTTAGGGTTCAGTGTCTTGCCCAAGGACACTTCGGCATGGGATCACCCGGGCCGGGATTCCAACCACCAACCCTACGATTAGTGGATTAGTGGACAACCCGCTCTACCCACTGAGCCACAGCCGCCCCGTCTCTTTAACGGGGACCGTAAAGGGCACGCTGATCAGCGGATATATGGAGAACATAACACCAAACCAAACTAGTTCCTGCTTTTATATACACGTCTTTATACGGTCTGCCGTGTGAGCGCGTGTCTATTTGACAGTTTCGCGTCTTTGTTGTAGTTTTCCGTTGAAAAACGTCCTCATAAAAAGCGAGACATTCCAGACCTCTCGCATCGTACAGTCAGCGAGTAGTGCTGTATTACTAACGCACCAGATTCCTACACGCGCCAAAAAACGCTGCTTCGCTCTCACGTCACGCTTCCTAGAAACGCCTACAGACGTGCCGGCCACTTTATTAGGAACAGACCGCTGTCTGACGGGACCGGACTCCGATGTGGATTTCTGCTCGCGAAGCCCATCCACAAGCTTCGGCACATTCTGAGAGGTTTTATTTCTCAATATATTTTTTATTACTGCTTGTGCTGTGCTGGAGACCTGAAATTCTCACACTGGCGCCGACAACCAAAGGGATAATTGTATGAATGAGCCGATGTGCCGGCGTTCCTACGAGAAGGACGGACCTAATGTTTTTTTGAAAGTACTAATTTAGTTCTCTCCATCTCGGAGAGTAAAGCTAGGGCGGCTGTGGCTCAGTCAGTAGAGCGGGTTGTCCACTAATCCACTAATCGTAGGGTTGGTGGTTGGAATCCCGGCCCGGGTGATCCCATGCCGAAGTGTCCTTGGGCAAGACACTGAACCCTAAGTTGCCCCCGATGGCAAGCTAGCACCTTGCATGCAGCTCTGCTACCATTGGTGTGTGAGTGTGTCTCATTTGTAAGTCGCTTTGGATAAAAGGAATAAATGTAAATGTAAAAGCAGTGGAATAATCCGGCTTTATGGCTGCGAGGCTGTTTTATGGTGTGAATTTGCATTTGGATTTATCGAACTCTCTCTTCTAACAAAGCACATGCTTCAATACAGCCAGAGTTTTGCACAGATCTCAGTCTAAACTGCATTTATTCCCCACTCCACTGCGCTCCTTCAGTGGAACGTTACGCAAAACGATACTGCCGTCTGGAACGGAAAAGGAGTTCATCGTGTAGGGCCGTGACGCTGACCAGAGCATCGTCCTGTCTTTCATTTCACTCTCTCCGGTGGAGCCTGACGCACTGCATCTTTCCGCCAGCTCTCTCCACTGCAACCCCCACTGCTTTTATTTATTTATTTGGGGAAATTGTGAAGCCATTAGTGCCTGTACCTTTTCCAAGCTGTTCTGTCTCCGAGTGTCACATTATCTATGTTTAATCACCTTGCGCAGTCTGCCAGCTGGAGTGGAATCGGGAAGTGTATATAGAAATGAGCTCTTCAGATCAGCAAGCACGAGACTCAGAGGTATGAACTTTGGATAAACCCCCACAGCTCCAGACTAAGCACTGGTGGTGGACATGAATTGGGAGGGGAGGGGCGCTGGCGTTTGAAACTGAACGTTCCGATGTGCTCGTGTTTTCATTACCCAGAAACCTAATTAACTAGGCTAGAAATGTAGCTGACTCATTTACTCCCAGGTAGTTAGGTAGTTATACAACATTAATACGGACTAAGAGTGCCCCATGGTGGCGTAACACCCTCGGACGAAGCGCTATCCGCCCTCTTCCACATACGCGAGCTCACAGGCATAGCCGATTGGCTAGTGTCTCAGTCCATTGCTTCCACCCGGACGATTTTGCTCTCACCGTCTCCCGATCTCTCGACAGCCGGGTGAACAGTTCTGCAAGCAAAACCACAGGACACCACATTAAGCTGCTCTGAAGTCTTGGCAGAATATAACCAGGGACGATAAACAGCATCTGGTAATGTTTACAGATCGTAAGCCAACCAATTACCAAACAGTTTCGTCCTAAACTTTCACATCCAATTCAGTTAGTTTCATTAGTTTTGATCTCCCCGGAATGTTGGGGCTGTGAATACAATGGATGATGTTTTTTCATATCGTTACCAGATTTCTTTCAACTAAAGGTTACCAAAAATAGATGAATAATCTCATGTGGAAGCTCAAGGGTCTTTCTTTTCTGTTACTCACTCTTGTCTTGTACATCTGTCCCGCGGGGACTTCCTGTCATCTGCCGGGTGTCTGTAGCAGACAGACTCTTGACACGACAGATTCGTCTTTGGAGGGATAATGCACAGACTGGCGAAACATGTGACGGTGAATTCGTCAGCATGGATTAATGGAGCTATCTGCTGAGAAATCTCTCCCTGCTGTTAGAAGGAAAAACTTTAATAGTTCGCCAGGAGACAATTAATAAACTGTTTCATCAAAGATTAACGGCTTCTTCAGCTCGACTACAACGCATTGTACTCACTATACAACCTTTAAGACCCTAACAGATTATCAATGATCTGCCAGCCCAGTGACAGCAGCAGGTCCGGTCATGTGAACCGGCTTGAGAACAACGTTAAGAGCTTTAACATTAATGAGACAAACAAAGCAACAAAAAAAAAATCACATTATCCAAAACATATCTGACTCCAAACGAAAACCGGCTCCTCGACTTGGAGGGCGTGTTCCAATAGCTTTCTTTTCAGTGACCCAAGACTTACGATGTCGCTCATCTAGGCGCTTCACTGGAGCGTTGAACGCCTGATTTCTATTTTTAACTCTTTCAGCAATTTTTGTGCTGCAGCAGCTCTTCTGTGGGATCGGACCAGACGGGCTAGCCTTCGCTCAATGAACCTTTGGCGCCCATGACCCCAAGTGTCCTTCCTTGGACCACTTTTGGCAGATACTGACCAAACAAACCAGCAGCATGAGCTACAGCTGCCTGTCTATCTGTCTGCCTGCCAGCCGCTCATGATCACAGTGATAAGGTGAGAAAGGCCAGGTGTGTGTTGAGAGTTACTGTATGTGTGCACAGGAACAAGTCCTAACCTGCACCTGTGCTGTGAATTCTGTACGTAACATCGCAGTACGCTAGTACGAGTTATCGCTCGAAACACACCAAAAGAGCCGTCTTTATCTCCTTGATCAAACAGAACATGAGCCTATCGACTGATGAATCTACAATGATCTGCGCAAGTGTCTCGAACTCTCCGACATTGCCTGATGTCACCTGGAATCCCCGCCCCCTGGAAGCCCCGCCCTCTGCTTCCGTCAACTGACTAGATTTATTAGGGATGTTGACGAAATATTTCAGCCAGAAATGATTAAAAATGACACGGGTTTTCTTCCAAAACGGAAAAACACGGTACATTTTGACCTTAAAAAAAGTCAACAAAAATAAATACGCCTACAACGGAGTGTCAAATCTAACACTTTAATTATGATTATAAATAGAAAGTGGTTTAAAAGCTGGAAGCATTATTATGTCCTGAATCAACCAAAGAACGATGTGGACCAAAAATGGCACGTCATGGCCCCCAGTCTGGAATCTGGACCACTAGAGGGCACCCTGTCTTTCCAGGCACTCAAAGCGCTGATCATTGCATGGGTGGGGGGGTGGGGGTCTCCTAAACCACGACCAGTGTGTAGCATCCACCTGGATGATAGAACGCCAGCTATTGGTAGAGGAGAGAGTGATGTAGGTAAATCAGAGATGGAGAGGATCACAGGGCCATGACAGATAACAGCCAATGTCACCAGGACAGCGTGGTTACACCTCTATTTACCATTTACCCCTACAAGAAGTGTCCTGGGATTTTAAACGACTACAGAGAGACCTCAGTTTAACGTCTCACCCAACAGAAAAAAAGCGTCTAAGTGTCCCTACCAAGACCACATGGTGAGCGCCCGCTGCTGGACTCCCTAATACCACGTCCAGCAGTAACCTTAGTGTGCTCCAATCCAGGTACTGACCAGGCTCGACCCTGCTTAGCACCAGTGAGCAACCAGGCAAGAGCTGCCGGGTGATCTAGCTATGCCTCACTGATATGTTCTCTACGCTCCACCCTTGGAAAAGGCTTGTTTATCTTTTCCTGTCTGTGTATTTTCTGACCACTAAAAGAGAGTGTTTTACGAGAACGTTTTCAGCTCTGCACACCCTTCAGCTAATGGTTTATTTTTTTTAAACACAACCAAACCAAAAGAAGCAAAAGTATCACATAGGTGTGAAAGCTGTCTTAAAAATGTCATCTCCGTTTAGGTCGTCAAATCATTTATTTCTGTAAATGAGAGCAATCAGACGTCTTGGTCTTTTAGACCAAACAGAACAAAGGCTTCAGACGGTCTAGCTGTCCTCCCATGAGTAACCTCACGAACAAGTGCATCATAAATAACAGACATCCAGTAGAGACACAGAGAGCCTTTATTTGTTCTCTCGTCACCTGCTAATTCAACGTTTGGATAGAAGGAAATAAACTTTTATGTGACTTTCGGATCTACACGCTCGACGGAATCAAGCTTGGACTCTGATTTAGGATTTAACTCTGAGCATATTCCAATGCCATGCTCACGGTTTCAGACGGTTTCTATTTTTACAGCTAGATTTATGACTTTTCAATGTATAAAGGCCTTCAGTGAGGCCTGTATTCCAAGATAAGTCATGTTTAAAGCTCAGCAAATCACGGCACAGTGATAATTCCCAGACGTGCGGGCACAGCGACAACAGTTTGATTAAAAAAACGCAGTCGAGTCGCTACAGGAAATCACCGTAATCTGCAGTTTTATCAGGAGCTGACCGTACTGAGGTGTACTTACTGACTCGGATGCTAATTAAAGATGAAACAGTACAGTACCTCACATGCAATAGCCCTGAGTGCTAGTGAGGACCGTCAACTGACTGTATTAGATAAAATCATCCTAAAATGAACCTTAACGTCAACTTCCATAAACTAAAAGGAAATGTTTCGGTTCTTTTAGTTGTTGTCTTTTTAAATAAAAGCTGCTTTTTGGTGTTGACCTTGTGGGGACCGGACAAATGTCCCCATAAGGTGAAAACTGTCCTGTCCTTGTAAATAAAATAAAATAAAATAAAATAAAATAAGCAAAAAACTGGAGCTGTAACCATTTTCCTCGAATAATCATCGACGTATCGTCAATATTTATTTGAGTTTTCTTTACTATTTTAGTACATTTAGAGGAGTCAGCAGCTGCACTATATAAAACAGCGACATGGTGTTTGCTCTTGCGTCTGATTATACATGAGCAGGCTCGAGTGAAACTACATCATCCATCCATCTGTCACGGGGGAACCTGGAGCCTATCCCAGGGAGCATCGGGCACAAGGCGGGGTACACCCTGGACAGAGTGCCAGTCCATCACAGGGCACAATCACATACACACTCACACACATTCATACACTACGGACACTTTAGACACGCCCATCAGCCTAACATGCATGTGTTTGGACTGGGGGAGGAAACTGGAGTACCCGGAGGAAACCCCCGACACACGGGGAGAACATGCAAACTCCGCACACATATCCCTCGCGGGACTCGAACCCCGGACCCTGGAGGTGTGAGGCGGACGTGCTAACTGAAACTACATATACACATTAATTACAAGCATTCAAACGCATCAATGGCACGTTCTTTTGATGTTCCGACGTACCACTATGAGATGATCCGATATGTTCATAGATGGTTCTGCCGCAACACTCGACGCCATTCTTCACTTCTGATTACAGAACTCTCTCAGAGATCTGGAGCATGAAGCGCTTAAGTGTCAAAACAATCCATGATGCATGTTCATACCTGACATAGTGTCTCGCATCTGCATTTTATTCTAGTATCAGGTCTAAATGAGGACAAAGCGAGAACGCACACTCTGCTGAAAGCTCGAATCAGACCGGTCAGAAGGTGCCGAGATGTTCTCGGAGTTACGTCGGAGATGTTCGAGTTGAGATCTTCGAATTCAATTGTTTCCCAGTCGAGGGATGGTTCGAAAAGGGACGACGCACAGCCGAACTGCACCTCGTACCGTGTGTTCTGCTCGTATCGTAGCAGATGAAGTGGTATTTTCATATCTAATTGTTGACATAAGAATCAACTTGGTATCGTAGCAGATACAGTGGTATAATCAATATAATGATTCGTTGTCTTTTGCAACAAAATCATATCATATTATCATAATATCGAATCGTTGCCTTGAAAGCTGAAATGGTATCATATCGTCTCCTGGGGTATCGGGTCTAGCAGATTCAGTGGTAAGCGTGATGTCTCGATTCGTTGCCTTAGGAACCGAAATTGCTTCGTATCATATCAGAGCAGACTGTTTGATATCGAATTGTACGGTATCGCCTCGTAGCAGATTCGTTATATTGAATTTTTCTCTTACGAACCAAAATTGCATCGTATCGTATCGTATGGTATCGTTTTGTATGGTATCATATCGTATGGTATCGTTTTGTATGGTATCATATCGTATGGTATCATATCGTTTTGTATGGTATCATATCGTATGGTATCGTTTTGTATGGTATCATATGGTATCGTTTTGTATGGTATCATATCGTTTTGTATGGTATCATATCGTATGGTATCGTTTTGTATGGTATCATATCGTTTTGTATGGTATCATATCGTATGGTATCGTTTTGTATGGTATCGTTTTGTATGGTATCATATCGTATGGTATCGTATGGTATCGTTTTGTATGGTATCATATCATATGGTATCGTATGGTATCGTTTTGTATGGTATCATATCGTATGGTATCATATGGTATCTTATGGTATCGTATCTTATGGTATCGTATGGTATCGTATCATATGGTATCGTATCGTTTTGTATGGTATAGTATCGTATGGTATATTATGGTATCGTATCTTATTGTATCGTATGGTATCGTATCGTTTTGTATAGTATCGTATCATATGGTATCTTATGGTATCATATCTTAAGGTATCGTATGGTATCGTATCAAATGGTATCGTTTTGTCTGGTATCGTATGGTATCAAATGGTATCTTATGGTATCGTATGGTATCGTATCGTATGGTATCGTAGGGTATCGTATCGTATGGTATCGTTTTGTATAGTATCGTATCATATGGTATCTTATGGTATCGTATCTTATGGTATCGTATCGTATCTTATTGTATCGTATGGTATCGTATCGTATCATTTTGTATGGTATCGTTTTGTATGGTATCGTATCGTATGGTATGGTATCGTATCGTATGGTATCGTTTTGTATGGTATCGTATCGTATGGTATCGTATCGTATGGTATTGTTTTGTATGGTATCTTATGGTATCATATCTTATGGTATCGTATCGTATCAAATGGTATCTTATGGTATCATATCTTATGGCACATGTGTCAAACTGTGCGAAATGTGCGAAACGCTCTGGGTTCTCCATTGACTCATTCACGGCTGTAAGAGACGCTCAGAGCAGACGCTCCAGCCGTTCATCACTTCATTCATAACCCAATCACGGCGATATATGACGCTGTGAACATCAATCAATCAAATCAATAAATAATAACAAATCAATCTGATTGGCAGAGGGTCCTCGGTTCTCCAATCACATTGAAGCTCACAGCGTATTAGACGCCTAGGGGCGTGACAAATCGTCGGTAGTCGAGGATTATGGGTAATGTAGGCTTTTCCGCTATCCAAAACATACGAATAAAACTTTATTTCTCAGAATCGAAGGAGAAAAAAAATCATTCTGAGGGCCACATAAACCACATCCGCAGCGAAGTCACGTGAAGGAGATCTGAAACGGAGAAATCTCCACAAATTAACCTCAACATGTCCAAGAAGAGAAGAATTGATGCACAAGGAAGGCAGTTTGACGAACGATGGGAGAACAAGTACATGTTTGTACTTCAAGGTGAAAAACCAGTATGTGTTCTTTATCATGAGGCGGAGTCAGTCGTGAAAGAGTGCAATCTACCTCGGCATTGTGACTCCAAACACAGGGCTAAGTGTGGGAAATTTAACCTCCGAGAAAAACAAAGAACTGCAGCAGAATTAAAAGGCAAACTGCAGTCGCAGCAGAATGTGCTCACAGAGCTACAGCCGGAAATGATGCAGCAGTGAAAGCAAGTTTTATTGTGGCTGAAAAATCGCCCGAGATTCAAAGTCTTTTTCACAGGGTGCATTTTTGAAGCAGTGCATGCTGAAGGTGTGTGAGCAGGTGTGGTGTGTGAGCAGGTGTGGTGTGTGAGCAGGTGTGGTGTGTGAGCAGGTGTGGTGTGTGAGCAGGTGCGTGAGCAGGTGTGGTGTGTGAGCAGGTGTGGTGCGTGAGCAGGTGTGGTGTGTGAGCAGGTGTGGTGTGTGAGCAGGTGTGGTGTGTGAGCAGGTGTGGTGTGTGAGCAGGTGTGGTGCGTGAGCAGGTGCGTGAGCAGGTGTGGTGTGTGAGCAGGTGTGTCCCGACCAGACACAGACTTTTCAAAATGTCAGTGTGTCAAGAAACACCATCACGGACCGAGTTCAGGAGTCAGCTTGAAATTTAGCAACACCGCTGGCTGAAGAGACACGCAGCTGTCTATTAGCTGTGGATGGAAGCACAGACAACATGGACACAGCGCATCTCTCCATCTTTATTAGAGGCGTGAAGCAGGACCTCTCTGTCACTGAGGAGCTCTTGGATGTAGCTGCCATGCATGGGACACAACGGGCCGGGACATTTTTAATGCAGTGCACGAGTCCGTAAGTAAAGATAAATAGCGTGGGAATAGTCGGTGGGACTAACTACAGATGGTGCACCTGCGACATCTGTGCAAATGCATATGTAATATTTGTATGTTGAATACATTATTGAATTATTGATTGTTATTTAACAATACAATAAAGTGTAGCTTACTTTATTTTAAATTACACTGCATTTTGGTACATTCATAATGTTAATGTGGCCCATCGAGGACAACCATTATGCAGATGTGGCCCTCGGTGAAAAGGAGTTTGACACCCCTGTCTTATGGTATCGTATGGTATCGTTTTGTGTGGTATCGTATGGTATCGTCAAACATCGAACTGTTGACTCAAGAATCAAAATCGTTCCGTAGTACATACGGTGGTGTGGTAAATCCATCGATTGGTTGTGTTGGAAAACGAAATCGTATCACATCGTATCGTAGCAGGTTCAGGAGCATCTTCTAATATCGAAACAAAATTGTAAAAATTCATTCACTCATTTTCTTTTGTTTGTTTGTGTATTTGTTTCCGGTTATACCTTCTTATTGGTGTCCACTGTCCAACACCAAGGGTACAAAATAACCTCTGAACCACCCATTTTGACATCAGGAGCACTTTAAACTGGTTCAGGTGTAAAAGAGGAAATCATCAATGAATTATAAATCATTTATCATCACATCTCCACACCAGAGACAGACTTGCACAGGTTCCACTTTCCCAGAGGGAAATAATAATTATCAATTTGTATAGCGCTTTTTTACAATGGCACATTGTCTCAAAGCAGCTTTACAGAAATATCATTTTTACATTTACAAGCGACT
>JAFFST010000647.1:22993-34235 GCA_022414735.1 Noturus placidus | reverse complement strand
CAGTTATTAGGTTTAGGGGGGCAATCACTTTTTCACACAGGGCCATGATGGTTTGGATTTTTTTTCACCTTTAATAATAAACACCTTCATTTACAAATTGCATTTTGTGTTTACTTGTGTTGTCCTTGACTATTGTTTAAATTGGTTTGATGTTCCGAAACACTTAAGTGTGACAAACATGCAAAGGAACAGGAAATGAGGAAGGGGGCAAACACTTTTTCACACCACTGTACATTCACTGTTTAAATCATTTTGTTATAAGTTTGGAGGTACACTTTGGGTAATTTAGGTAATGTTAATTGGGTAAAATTACCTCTGATGTGAACAAAGTAAGCCCCTGTTGACTTCTCAAAAAGAAATGCACGGTTATATGAACTATATGGAGTTGTAAAAAACTGTGATTTAGTATGTCTTTAGCATAGGTGTATGTAAACATTTGGCTTCAACTGCATACACACAAGGTTATCTATACTCAGCAATATTACAAGTGGGAGTTGCACCTGATGTATACATATATCGAGCTACATATAATTACTGACACATATAATTTCTGATTTCATCTATAACGCAATAGACCTTGACAGTAGTGTTCACTGTAAATGATAATCAAATTCAGTATCTAAACAGATAGAACTCAATGTTTGTTTGACCTCTGTTTTGGTTAATTTTACCATCGGAGTACTGGTTTAATTTTAGGTACTTTCATAAAAAAATTCTCTGTCCTCTCTGCTCATGCAACCACTCTCTCTCTAGTCCCCTGCTGTCCACAGAATGTTTACATCTCTCTTGTTTCGACTGAGACACTGGGGGTCACATGGCCAGCCGTGCGTGGAGCAGAGTATTATGAGACAGTAGCAGCAGATGGATCAGACACACTACACTGCAGTGACACCATGCCCAAATGTGCACTGTCTGACCTTACCTGCAACAGCTTATACAGTGTTGTAATCAGACCCTGCAGTGAGATACGTGGTTGCAACTACACTTGCACACCAAACACACAGGAAACAGGTAGTCTATGCAGACATTAATTTAAAATATATTTACATGCAGCCCACACATGTTCAATATATGTTGGTTTTTCTTAATCTCTAGATGTCAGCAAACATCTAAGTTATATAAGAAATATATGAGTTCAAAGCTTGTAGGATTTTCCCCCCCAAAATATTAATTTATTGAACAGAAGGCAGAAACACTAGTTCAGTTTTATATACAGAACTCGTCAGTTGGCTTTTTTTGTACCTTTTTTTTTACTTTCTTTTGATAAGATTTGAAAAAGTATGCAACTTTTGCTTCTAATTCCACAACCCCTATACCAGTAAATGAAGATATGCTTGAAAAGGAAACGTTATCTAACATTTTTCATTATAAGATTATTATGATATATTTTGTCAACATAGTCTAGTATCACTCCACCCTTAGACAACAACCAGTACACCATTACACTATAGCTGACTGTTACCTTGCACTGTAATGTATATGTTGCTGTATATGTTGCTGTCTACGTAATGGTTGTTTGAATAATACAGTCATACACCTGACACAGTGTGTGTCTGTCAGCCCCATGTGCTCCTGAGATCCTGAACCTTACCCGGGTGAGCAGCTCTGCTGTGCAGGTATTATGGAGGACTACCAACAAACGAGCCAACTATACGGTGAATGCTATTGGCAGTTCCAGCACCCTTACTTGCTCATCCACCAGTACTTCTTGTGGCATTACCAACATGCCTTGTGGAGCAACTTATGAGATCAGCGTATATGCCACGACCTCTGTGGGGCATAGCTTGCCAAGCTATAGCATCGCTATGGAAACAGGTAGAGTACTGAATCGGGAATCAAGAGTCATTCATTCAAGAATCAATCATCTAATCACATTAGGGGAGATACAATAATGTTATTGGTAAATTACTGTTAGACCAAAGGTTGGTTACAAGTAGACTCAGAGGAGATTATTGAGTAATTAAATATATATTAATTTATACTACCAGTTGGTTTTTAGTAGATAATCATTCAATTTATTTAAGATACTCAGTAGATTAGTCATAGAATATTAGTGAACTGCACAGTTTTCTGTTAGATTATGGCTACAGTAAACTATAAGTAGGGTCTAGTAGTTTGCAGAGAGAATGCAAATAAATTGGGTAATAGATTGATACAAAAATTGGTAGATTATTGCATCAATCTATTACCCAATTTATTTGCATTCTTGATTAGTTTATATTATAGCCCTTGACCAATCCTTTCCTGGCAGTCCACATTCCTATGGATATTATGAAACTAATATACATACAGTGAAAGTAGATTCAGAACAAGTAATTAAAATAATTACTTAACCTTTTTTAATGTCAAAAGGTTTCATTTGTAAATCTGAAATTAAATTTTAACTTTCAATCATTTTCGTAGAACTTTAATTTCTGAGACAACAGTACTGCTGGAACTATGTGTGTGTGTGTGTGTGTGTGTGTGTGTGATGAAACAGGTATAAGATGTGGTGAGGTGAATGGTATGTTGTAGTACTGCAGTTAACCTATACTTTTTAGAACCCTGCTGTCCTGAGACTCTCAGTGTGGAACAGGTGACACAGTCCATGACCAGTGTGAAGTGGTCATCCTCCAAGGGAGGCTGGTCTTATATCACATCGCTGTCCTCACCACGAGGTCATGCAAAGTGCCATACCATGGACACACACTGCTTGATGGGATGCATCACATGTAGCACCAGCTACAATGTCTCAGTGGAGACCATAAGCATTACGGGACACAAGACCTTATGCAGCTTCCACGGCTTTTCTTCCAGTAAGTGACATGCCACTACCTGCCTTGAATCTTGCTTAATGCCAGATTTAATGTGCTAACAAGCCTGATACACCACATCAGATAACCAATCAATTCAGATTTGCAGACCAAGAAGAATGGATATAAAAAGTCTACACACCACTGTTAAAATGGCAGGTTTTTGTGATATAAAAAAGTAAACTAAGATAAATCATGTCAGATCATTTAATTGTGAAATTATAACGTAAAAATTAAGTGAAAAACAATCAGAGACATTTTAGGGAAAAATAGGAAAAATAAAAAGCTTACAATAACCTGTTTGCAAAAGTTTGCAGACCCCCAAACTAAAATACTTTTGATTTTCTTACACCACTCAGTCTTTTTGGGTGAGTGTCTATCAGTGTGGCACATCTTGACTTGGCAATATTTTTTCATGTTTTCTTGCAAAAACATTCTAGCTCTATCAAATTATGAGGGCATCTCCCTTTGCACAGCCTGCTTCAGGTCACCTTACATATTTTTTTGTTTGATTCAGGCCTGGGCTCTGGCTAGATCATTTAGCAGCATTGATCTTCTTTTGGTTATACTATACCTTTGTTGATTTGGATGTGTGCTTTGGATTATTGCAGTGTTGAAAGGTGAATTCTTTTTCACCCTCAGTTTACGAGCAGACACCTGAAGGGTATGCACTAAAATCGACAGGAATTTTGTAGATATTTATGATTCCCTCCACCTTGATAAAAGCCCCAGTTCTGGTTGATGAAAAGCTACTGCCACCAGCATGCTTCACTGTCTGCATGGTATTCATTTGGTGATGCGCTTTTTTCCAACCAACCTTGACAAACCATTTCTTCATGGACCTTGCTTTATGCTGGAACATGTTTGGGCTAGGCCTCTTAGTGAAGGGAAATTGTTATGCTACAGAATACAAAGGCATCTTATACAATTGTGTGTTCCAAATTTGTGGCAACCAAATATAGGTGTGAATGTCAGGTGTCAACAAACCTTTGCCATATAGTGTACATAGAAATAAATTATGACCAAGTTTGATCCTTAATGCTAAACACTGGCTGGATAGAGTAAAGTCAGGAATGACTGCAGGCATGACTGAATTATTACAAAATGCTCCCCTTAAAATTGTTGGATAAACTTCCTCACATTTAACATAAAAGCCTAAATTTAATACAATTTGGGTGAATGTGCATGAATAACTATTGTTAGATTGCAGATTTCTTGTTGCAGAGATTCCCCAGGAACTTTGCAGGAACAATCAGCAACACATTGTCTTATGGAAGATATGGTTTTGTTGTAATACTACACCAGCTGTCAGAGGCAGAGAACAATGTGTTATGCTCACATCTCTGCTGCACCACCCCCACCCACTTATCCAAAGCAAGATGTTATATTAGGTATATAACAAATTTTTTTGGTGTGATATAAACAGGCTGAATGGTTGAGTATTGGTTGTTGATTCACCTCAGACAGTGGGAAAATGTCTTCAACAAAATGGTGAAGTTTAACAATCAACAGATATGGGTTGTCTGTCATGTTGGTGTTTTTGTGGCTGAAGCAGTAATTGTATGAGATGATAGTGGTTGATAGAGAAACCCCAATTATCATTTCAGCTGTTCTCACAATCTGCTATAGTGTCTTGTGGTCAGAGACTGTGCAGTTTCCATACCATATGGTGTGACAACTGGTCAGGACGTGGTCTGTTGTCCCTCTGTAGAAGGTTGTGAGGATAGTAGGGGAGAGATTGGCCCTCTTCAGCCTCCACAGGATGTGTAGGTGCTGCTGGGCCTTCTTGGCTAGGCAGGTGTTATTGAGAGTCCAGGAGAGGTCCTCTGTTATGTGCACACCAAGAAACTTGGAGCTTTTAACTTTCTTCACAGTTGTTCCATTGATGTGCAGTGGTCTACATGGATCCTCCTTAAGTCAGCAAACATTTTGTTTGTTTTTTCAACATTAAGAAATAGATTGTTGTCCCGCCACCATTCTTCAAGCTGGTTCACCTCCAAGGCAATGCCAATAAATAGAGGTAATCACTCAAAAAAAAAAAAAAGATTTTGACCATAAAAAATGGTCAAGTAATATATATTGGACAACTTGAAATGGAATGCCCCAGTAGTGAGCAGGGAGGTGGTTGCAGGGTGTAGCATTGTCCCCCCCCCAATATACAGTACAAAATATTCTTTATATGTTCCAATTTAATGAACCCTGCCAACGGATCTGTCTTTTCTTCATCTATTCTATTTATTTATGTCTATTCCTTTTTAATATATTTCCATTTGTTAAAGAAAAGAGGTGTGTGCCCCCCCTCCAGTTACACACATGGTTGTGTCCATACTCAACACAAGTTTGTTGGTATATTTTAGCAGCTCAGACTGTAAGAAATGGAGACAGAAGAAAGGTGTAGAAAAGTGCAGCAGAACATACAGGCTTTTTTCAAACAGTAAGTAACTAGATACCCCTAAATATTAGGTAACCTTAGCTTAGTATAGAATGTATCATACCTTGGCTTGGTTTGTTCTTAAGAACGTCAATTAACTAATGCTAAATAATAGCTAGATGCTAAATAATATAGTTATGTCTCCCAGAAGACAAAATAATAATAGCAATTTACACTGATCATCCTGTTCAAAAGTTTACATCCTCTTGGCTCTTAATGTATCGTGTTAACTTCTTGAGCATGAGTGAACGATGACCTTTTGTAATAGTTGTGTACGAGCTCCTCAGTTGTCCTCAGTGTGAAAAAAAGGATCTCAACATCATATAGTGACTGCTGAACGGAATCAAATATGCAGAATATGCTGGAAAAGCAAAGAATGTGCAGGACCTGGAGGATTTTTCTGAACAAGGACAAACTCAGGACAAACAAGGGACTCATGAACAACTATCACAAAACAAAAAAATGTAACGACACTGTCATGTTTCGTGACGAACGAGATAGGGCCGGATGCAAATGCAGTTAGGACAGTTTTATTGAGAGACACAGGCAGGTAAATCCAAACAGTAATCCAAAGCGTCATCCAGAAACATACAAAGGTCAGGCGATCAGCAAACAGGCATAAACGGGGCAAAGCAGGAAACAAGGTCGTGGTCACGGCTAACAGGGTCAATAAACAAAACATGAAAAATAAGCTACGACTAGGAACTGGGAGCGGAGAAATCAGCATGGTCTAAACAGACGAAACGAAACATGAAACATGACATGAACTATGACTATGGTTATCCATTGTAAGAACTCTAAACTAATCTACTATACTAATATTCCACGTTGTGCGCACGGTATATAAGCCAACATGATCAGCATCTAAATTGCTAACAGCTGAGGGCAATACAGACACACGTGAAATGACAGAAACAGGGAGGAAACATAACAAAACATAACAAATGCAAGTGTCCAAATGTCAACACTGTCAACGATGGAAAAGCAGGTGCTCAAGCATTTTGCGCTTAGAGCATGCTGCTTCAAGGAGGAATCATGACAGACACACAGTATCAATGGTATGTAAACTTTTGAATGAGATATTTTTTTTTATAAATTCAGCTATTACCTTGTCTTGTGGACATCTGTTATATGAAATAGCTTATTCAGGACAGTACTAAATAAAAGATAACTTGGGATTTTTATGATCTCAACATGGGATTTTTATGACAGTATTAAGATTTAGCAGATTCTGCAAGGGGTATGCAAACTATTTGGCACAACTGTAAATATGGTTTACCAAGATTGATGTGGAAGAACTTGAGTGACCTGCACAAAACCCTGATCATACAGGATTTTGCTGAGATTTTTTTTGTTTTGTTTTGTTTTTTTGTGATTGTTGCCAAAAATGCTAGGTTTTGCTGCAGCATTTCTCAAAATTTGCAATGCACCTTTTGGAAGTTTTTGTGCTTTTTTATTAAATTTTTTTTTTCAGAAAACTACTTAAATTGGTGAAATTGCAATTGCATGAATTGTTTTACAGTGATATTTGTTGGTAAATGAGAATTCTCACAGACATGGTCCAAAACAAAGTGGAATGCCTTCTCAAAAGAGTGAAGGCTGTATGGAGCAGCAACGGGGAGAGCAAAATATTAATGAAAATGGTTTTGGAATGGAATGTCCAGTTCTCAGGTGTCCACATACTGTGGGCCATATAGTGTAGTTCAGGGGTGGGCAATCTTATCCGGAAAGGGCCGGTGTGAGTGCAGGTTTTCATTCCAATCAAGCAGGAGGCACACCTGATTCCACCTGTTTAATCAGTTGATCTTGGCATTCAATAGATTCAGGTGTGGTTTCTGCTTGGTTGGAATGAAAACCTGCACCCACACCGGCCCTTTCCGGATAAGGTTTCCCACCCCTGGTCTAGATCATTTTACACCCTTTGTAATAATGGTGTAACATAGCTACATTAACTTCTGACTCTTTGAATCCTTGTCCTAATCTTCACCTGTTGGAGAAATCTAGTACAGGACATAGCTGTGTTTTTTATACATACAGTATGTAATACACTGGCTCATATTACTGAAATTTGATGACTAATTATATAGCATTCTGTTTTTTATTCTAAGGTACATGTTGCCCTTCTGGTGTGAGGATGTACCGGATGGTCAATAGCACACTTCGTGTATACTGGAGAAGTTCAGATATCGTCAGCGGGTACTCAGTTGAACTTTACAGCAGCAAAGCCAACTACACATGCAGGCCAGTGCTGGGTGTCAGCTCATGTGACATGGACAGTGTACTGTGTGGTGACACCTACAGTGTGGTGGTTGCACCACTTACACTACACGGTTCTAAAGTCCTATTTTGCCCCAGGAGGCTGTACTTCGGTGAGATTTTATTTTCTGTGGTTATTTTGATGTGATATAACATAAATGACTTTACTGTAATTTTTTTTATCGATGCATGATTATTGTAATCATTTATTGTTTTAAAAGCAAACATTTATTCAGGGACTGGTGGTTCCAAAAAATGCATAATAAAAATATATATACAAAACATAGACACTAAATACAAACTACAGAAGCAGTGCTATTCACACTGGGGGAATTTGTGACAGTGCCAAGTAATTTACACTGGTTTCATCAAAATGTAACAACAAAGTTTCCATTTACCCAGGTGTGATTTATTTACTAAGCGTGTTTCACTTATAATCTGATTATAGTATCACCAGGTGTCTTTTATTCACAGAATGTAATTGGAATGGATTTGTTCTCAAATTAAACTACAAGGCATACAAATTACAAAAAGAGTTTCAACCCACAAGAACTACAAGGCCAAGGCACAACCAATTCAATTACCTATAGGAACCTATGTACAATGGGGGGATTGGTGGCCGAATAAAACAATACAGTGCAACCATAAACCTGAATCACAATTTAGCTGAGCAGTTTTAATGGTTGTGATTTATAGGACCCATTAACAGAACACAAATTTAGGATCTATTACAAATAATTCCAGTTAAGAATAAATGCTTGTTGGTGATGAAGATTGGTGATAAATTCTGAAAAAAATTGTTTTCTTTTTTTTTTGTTTTTACCTTTAACAGTTTCCTGTGCTGGCAACAGTGTTGGAATGGGTATGTAACCCTCATACTTTAGATCACTTCAAAACAATTGATGGAAATTGAAAAACATTTGAGATAAACATTGTGATTGCAGAAAATAACTAATAAGTGTCCAGAAAATAACTCTTAATTGAATGCTCTTTGGTGATTTTCTAACATCTGTTAAAAATCTGTGCATTAAATCATTCCCCAGTTACTTATCGTGGAAAAAGAAGTATGGATTAGCAGCTGTCATTTTAAGGGTCTCTCTAGAAATTGATTGTGAGTATACTCTGAAAAGTGTCAATGTAAAAATGTGTCCTTATGTGGTCTGATGCACTTGATTTATAGACTGTGACTGATTTGTATACTCCTTACAGATGCATTCAAATCCCAAACTACTTTCTTTACACTATAAATTTTAAACAATATCATTATTGTGCAACCTGTAGTTGCACAATAATACCAACAGCTGATACAAGGTGATACTATGCTTAGTGCATGTTGTTACCCCAATAAATAGAAAACACAAAGTGGCCGCAATCTTGGCCTATTTCATTATTAATGATCAAAACAAAGCAGACTACAATATGTGCTCTGTGAATCTATCAAGAAGAGGAAATCCAGCATCTTTCTATAATGGTGTCATGGTGGGGCAGCGGGTAGTTGTTGCCTCACATCTCCAGAGTCCTGAGTTTGATGCTGATCTCGAGTTTCAGTCTGTGGTGAGTTTCTGTGCATGTTCTCCCCTGTCTGCCTAGGTTTTTTTTACAGGTTCTGCGGTTTCCTCCCACCTCCCAAAAACCATGGCAGTAGGTGGATTGGTTTAGATAAATAACCCCCAGGTGTGAATAAAGTTTACAAAGTGCTTAACAGACTCAAGAAATTAATACAAATAAATTAAATAAATTAAATATTCACTACACCTAGTGATTTTTTTATTGTATTGCTGTATTTTACAGTGGTGCCTTGTGTGCCCTTTAGAATTTTCTATATTTCTGCATAAATATCCTGTCAGCTCAAACTATCTGATTATTCTCCTCTGATCTCTCTCATCAACAAGGTCTTCCCTCATGCAGACCCCGCACTCACAGGATTTAAAATTTTTTTTTTTGCACCATTCTGTGCATGATTTTGTGCATTCTGCTGCTGCCACATGATTGGCTGATTGATTAACTGCATAAATGAGCAGGTGTATAGATGTTTCTATTAAAGTGGACAGTGAGTCTATTGAAATAAATTACCTTGCAATGCCTATTCTCATATATATTAGATTTCTGCTTGCTTCTGTGCAGCTAAACAAGGCTTATATGTCTCACTATATTCCTCACTGGCTCGTTAGGCTGATCAGTATTGCCTTAGGAAGAAACTTTTAGGAGGTGAATATTTCGCTATTGTCCATTTTTCAACGGGGCAATTGTACATAGAGCATATGCCTGTACCATTTGTCCACATTCTCAATATTTAGGTAAAGAAAGTGTAGTTTGCTAGCTGTTTAATTTTCTCAGATAAAAAATGGATATTAAAAGAGAATTGGAAACCATTTAGCAAGCTAATTGAGTCCCATTTTAAGTTCTATCTCATTCTGCATTTTGCTTAAAAACAAAATATAATGAAACAACAAAAAACAATATCATCTGTATTCATCTAAAGAGACATGTATCACTGAATAAAATTAAACAATGGTCATTTATTTATTGTTTATTAAAAATGATCCAACATTACATATTTGTAAGTGACAAAGGTATGTGAACCTCTAGGATTAGCAGTTAATTTGAAGTTAAAGTTCAGTGTTTTCAGTCAATGGGAGGTGAAAGCATTTTCACAGTCAGGTGTGAGTGAGCACCCACTTTTATTTTAAGAGCAGGGATCAAGCAAAGTCTGATCTTCACAATACATGTTTATGGCAGTGTATCAATCCACAAACAAAGGAGCTTTCTGAAAAGGTTACAAAACTATCTCTAAAGAGTTTCTACTCCACCAATTCATAGTCGGACAAATTGTGTCCAAATGGAGGAAAGTCAAGACCATTATTACCCTCTCCAGTAGTGGCTGACCAACAAAGCTAACTTCTAAGCAACTCTCTCACATTGTCTAATGTTAATGGTATTAATGGCAGTGTTGAAAAGAGAAATCCACAGCTCTCCAAAAAAACATTGCTGCCCATCTGCAGTTTGTTAAGGATCACTTGGACAAACCAGAAGGGTATTGGAAAAATGTTTTGTGGACAAATTAGACCAAACAAGAACTTTTTTTTTGTTTCAACGAGAAGGGTTATGTTTGGAGAAAGGAAAACAATGCATTCCAGCATCACCTCGTCCCATCTGTGAAACATGATGGTGGTAGTATCATGGTTTGGACCTGTTTTTCTGCATCTGGCCCATGATAGCTTGCAATCATTGATGAAATAATGAATTCTGAATTATACCAATGATGTCTAAAGGAGAATGTCAGGACATTTGTCTATGAACTGAATCTCAAGAGAAAGTGGGTCATGCAGCAAGACAACAACCTTAAGCAAACAAATCGTTCTACCAAAGAATGGTTAAAGAAGACTAAAGTTAATGTTTTGGAATGGCCAATTCCAAGTCATGACCTTAATCCAAAATAAATTTTGTGGAAGGACCTGAAGCAAGCAGTTCATGTGAGGAAACCCACCATCATCCCAGAGTTGAAGCTGTTCAGTAACGAGGAACGGGATAAAATTGTGCAGGACTGATCAACAGTTACCGGAAACATTTAGCTACAGTTATTGTTGCACAAGGGGTCACACCAGGTACTGAAACAAGGGTTCACATACTTTTGCCACTTACAGATATGTAATTTTGTTTCATTTTCTGCAATAAACAAATGACCAAGAATATATGTACAGTGGTGTGAAAAAGTGTTTGTCCCCTTCCTCATTTCCTGTTCCTTTGCATGTTTGTCACACTT
>JAFFST010000647.1:6730-20513 GCA_022414735.1 Noturus placidus | reverse complement strand
CCATTGGTGTGTGAATGTGCTCTCATTAGTAAGTCACTTGTAAATGTAAAATGTAAAAATGATATTTCTGCAAAGCTGCTTTGAGACAATGTACCATTGTAAAAAGCGCTATACAAATTGATTAGTAAATTAAATTAAATTAAAATTAAATTTTGCATAACAGTGCAGAAGGACTGAGCAAGTAAGTCAACCTGAAGTCATGACATTTCTCATTTGAATGAACAAGATAGATATGATTGGATTAGTCAATTTCATATGAATGGGGGGGGGGGACCTTAACCTTTGTAATAATTCACATAAGTTGTATGCAAGTAGTATGTGAATAGGCAAATGTACAACTGATTGTACTAGTTAATTCATAAGTTAGTGGTCTTCTACATAACACAATCATTCATTTGGATTTGTAGTTTTGAACACTATTACATGGTATTTCTGTTGCTGTCCACACACTGCATTGATTGTGGCATGGTTGTTCTTGTCAGATGGGCTGGTTGGAGTATTTCAGACACTGCTAATCTCCTGGGGTTTTTTTTTTTTAATGCAAAACAGTCTTTAAGGTTTACACAGAATGGTGCAAAAAACAAAACACCTCCAGTTATAGCAGCAATTCTGCAGGTTGGTTTGAGGTGACAGAATGGCTTCAGTAACTCAATTAACCACTCTCCATAATTGTGGTGATCATAAAATCATCTCAGAACACACAATACATCTACTCTGGAGGCAGCTGGGCTATGGCAGTAGAAGACCACATTAAGTTCCACTCCTGTAAAACAAGAATACAAATCTGAGGCTAAAGTGGTCACAGGCTCACAGAGACTGGATAATTACTTGCTGGAAATAGATCGTCTGGTGTTTTTCCAATTTTCAACTCTTCACTTTTTGTGAGCCTGTGACCACTATTCTGAAGTATTTGTAACCCTGGTTTAGCATAGGTTAAATGCATGTTTTAGTTTATGATTTAAATATCTGCCTCCAATAGATTCTATTATCTGACTCCAACAAATAATCTTCTAGTTATTGTTAGACGTGTAATATCAGTGTTCTAATGATATTTACTCTAAAACAGCTTTGAGCAAAGAGTTCATTAAAATGACAAACCTTCATCAAAGGCTTTTATATAGCCTATTTATTAAACACTTATTTTGTTAGCTCAGAGGGTTCAGTCAACTGGCCTAAATGATAATTATAATTGATATTAAATGATATTATAATGTCCCCAAACATGCCATGAATAATATTGTAATTAAACACACTTTAGATGACCAGGTTAAGTCATCTCACATGGTCTCTCTGAAATGCATCTCATCATTTTTAGCTTAAATCACTGCTACAATTTATAAATCTACTACATTGAAAATGTCACATGGACCTTTCCAAAACACACATACACACATCACATTTACAGTAAACAATCACCCACTGCTGTTGACAAAACAAACACTTCCACTAATATCTTAAATGTAAAATAATCATCCTAAATTACTTGGATGGCAAACACAAATAGAGATATCAATCAGCTTACTACAGAGAAACAGAGCACTTCTTACCTTCCTAAAGGGAACACAAAGTTGTTTCCTAGCAACAGCTTCAGTACTCTAATGAAGGGCTCAGAGCAAACCATGAGGAACAAAGAAACTACAAATCTCCCTAGTGGGTGGAGGCCTTATAACATCCCTACACATACATATGTATATACATACATGTATGTACATACATTGATGTGATATTTACACTTTCTGCTATCCGGACCTGCCTGAGCCTTCCTCATGTCCCATTTCTGTTTTAAACTTCAGTCACCTGAAATTCACCTGCTGTTACTGAGAATGGCCCCACATGGACAGTCTAAAGATCACCATGAGATTACTGTGGAAGCTATCACACAGACATCCTAAAAATTGCTGTGGATGTTTTTCCTTGGATAGTCTGTAGGAATGTAATTACTAAAAACAGTTTACACTAAAGTCTCCATCATTGATCAGTTAATAACTTCAGCTTGATACAATAAACAAAGTTTAAACTCGAAATATCCTCCTACTCAAGTTCCTGTTAACACAATTAGCACTTTTGATGCTATAGTTTACAGTTATAAACTTGAACTTATTTATAAAATCACACAATCCATTGTCACCCAGATAAGGATGGGTCCCTTTTGAGACTGTTTCCTCTCAAGGTTTCTATATGAAACACTATATAAACACTATATAAACAGTTAATAGAATTTGCACATTCATTCACACCTAGGGAGAATTCACCTACTTCCATTTTTTGGGAGGTGGGAGGAAATCAGATTACCTGGAGGAAACTATGGGAAACTCTGCACAGAACCTGGAGCTGTTAGGCAATGCTCCTCACTACTCTTTTCAGTTAATGCCAAATTGAGGACACATTTTAAGGTAATACAAAAATCACATTTTTCAATGCATCTTGTTATGGTACATATCTGCTCTGTGGTTTTGTATTTTTCAGGGCCATTGCCAGATTACAGAAGAAAAACTTTAAATTGTAGGGATATCTTCTCGTATTATACATAGTTTCCTATGTACCAGTACTACTGTAAGTTCTGAGACATGAATGTGATTTTGATTATATACACAAGTTAGTTTATACATGTTGGTGGCTTAATGGCAATAATGTATGGATTTAAATAAAGCTGATTTTGCATAACAGTGCAGAAGGACTGAGCAAGTATGTCAACCTGAAGTCATGACATTTCTCATTTGAATGAACAAGAGAGATATGATTGGATTAGTCAATTTCATATGAATGGGGGGGACACACCTTAACCTTTGTAATAATTCACATAAGTTGTATGCAAGTAGTATGTGAATAGGCAAATGTAAAACTGATTGTATTAGTTAATTCATAAGTTAGTGGTCTTCTACATAACACAATCATTCATTTGGATTTGTAGTTTTGAACACTATTACATGGTATTTCTGTTGCTGTCCACACACTGCATAAGCGCAAAGTCTACTTAATAATGACAGTGTAGTCCTAATATGTTAGATGCTCCTCTGGCTGCCAAGTCAAGGCTTTTATTCAGTGTCTGATAATGTCTAAAAATGGTATAGACCCTAACAGCATGGTCTTATCTTTATCCAAAATTGAATTGAATGAAAAAGAAGTTCAGCCCTGGATAAATGGGTCCACCCATGCCCCTAGACAGAAGTGTAGGCACATGGAATGCAAAAGGAAAAAAGATAAACTACAGATATCTTATGAAATTCTTAGGGAGTGGCTTAGTCAGTATCAGAGCTCTGTTAAAGAGGCACAATTCAAATAAGTCATATTTAATTGCAAAAAATGCACAAAGGTCAAAAGGTACACTCTAGAACAATTAATGTCTTTTATAATTCCAAAATTGGACAAATTTGTAAATCATTAAATTAAAAAAGTTGATGACATTAGGTCTAACATACCACCCTATAGTTCTGTTCGCTTAGAAACACTGTCATATCAGAGCTCTCGACATCAATTTCAACTTGTATCACTTTCACAACAATCAGATATTGTTTCCAATATGAAGTCCACAAATTGTACTTTAGATGTTTTGCCATCACACATTCTTAAAGAGGCTTTTCCAGTTTTAAGTCTGGTTGTTACTGCTATTAGTAATAGCTCCCTAGAAAATTGAGTTGTGCCAGTTGCATTTAAACATGCTGTAGTCCATCCATTGTTAAGAACAATTACAGACCCCATCTCCAAACTATCTTATTTCTAAAGGCTTGGAACAATTGTTTATTCTCAGTGCTCTTCTTACATGGGTATGTTTAACTTTTTGATACATTTCAGAGAACTAGATAGAACTGAATCTGCTTTGTTAAAGGTTAATCAGTGATATTTTACTCTCTCGGCTCTGGTTCCTGCTGGATTTTAATCCTGCTGGATTTAAGTGCAGCATTTGATACAGTAGATCATGGCATACTTTTAAAAGAGACTTAATCATGTAATTGGGTTTCAGAGACCTGTGTTGGAGTGGTTTGACTCAACTTAAGTGGAGTAACAGCTAACCTGGTAATAAGGGGAAAACTTTCTTTTAATGTAGGAAATTGTTTCTGACCGCATGGACAAATCTCTTATGGTGTTCCTCAGGGTTCCATTTTGGGATCGCTTTTGTTTGCTCTATATAGGCTTCTCCTTGGTCACATCATTCAGAATTTTATCATATCACTGTTACGCTGATGACACAGCATTATTTTCCTGTAAATTCCAGTAACTGCTGTTCTGTCACATCTGTTTGAATGTCTTTATGACATTAAATGCTAGGTGGACATGAATTTTTTTAAAGCTAAATAGTGATCAAAATGAAAGCATTTTTGGCCCACCAATCTCAACTACTTCTATTTTCAAGCAGTAGTTGAGCACCATGTTGTGTTTTGGTAAGCAGATCAGTGCTGTTTTTTTTCAGCTGAGATCTATTGCTAAAATAACGAAGCGCTCTTAGAAGGACCTGGAAATGGTCATTCATGCTTTTATAAAAATCAAGGTTAGGCTACTGTAATTCTCCCCATTTTGAATTGCCTAAAACTGCTCTAGATCATTTGAAAATATTACAAAATGTGGCTTCAAGCTTATTGACTGGCACCAGAAAACATGAGCTTATTACTTCTGTTTTCCCCTTTTTACATTGATTGCCAGTTAATTTCTGCATTGATTTAAAAATGTTGCTATTTGGTTTTAAATATTTGCACGGATGTGCTCCCCAGTTCATACATGTGATCTCCTTTACCCCGTATACTGTCAAAAGAGCTCATTGATCATCCAGTCAACTACTCCCTGCAGTCTCTTGTTCTCTTTTTAAAACCAAAAGTAACCAGGCTGTCTCAGTAGTTGCTCCCAGGCTCTGAAATAGTCTCCCTTTGCATGTTAGATCTTCTCCCTCTCTTGCTCTGATGACCCACTTTTATTTATCTTTTAATTCAGTCTGAGGGTGTAGAATTTTCTTTTGTCAATCTTTATTCGATGCTATTAAATGCTTATTTTAAATCTGTTTTAAACTACTTGTACAGGATTTGTACAGGTTTTGGTTTTTAAATGTGCCTTATAAATAAATAAACTAAACTATAGAGAACACAAAACAAATATACAACTGTTTTTCTGAACAACGTAAAGCTGGAGTTCCAGTTTGAATAAATAAAAGACACTGGGGTCACCGAGTGAGTGGTTGAGTAAGTGAACATGTTTGAATGAGTGCTGGGTGAAATTGTGTACCTCAGAGTGTAGGTGGATTACATCTGCACACAAGCAGAAGGTCAACAAAGAGTGACACACACACACACACACACACACAGGCCTGGTGTGTATGCAGAAAACAAATCAATCTGTTTCATATTCTGTTTCATGAAATACTATAATAGGATAATGTACATGCAAGAACTATAAAAACAAAGAGAAATGTAGAACAAACATAAAATTTACTCATAATGTAAAGATGGTGTGTTTGAAAGTGCCCTTTCTCGACGAAAATCCAGTCAAGAAGCAACACAGGCAAGGTCAAATTATTTTTAAAGAGTGAAACAAGACAAAATATACAGTATTTTGGAGCTGGAACTGCATGATAAGGGTCACTCAACAGTGCCAATTGATGTATGTAATGGTGTTCTGGGACAACAGTGCCAATTGATGTACGTAATGGTTTTAGCACCGATTGCCAGATAGAAGCTGTAACTGCACTTCCTTGTTGCTAGGAGCTGTATACACGTTGCTAGATTAAAGCTAATTCCTGTATTCGT
This sequence comes from Noturus placidus, assembly GCA_022414735.1. Classification (NCBI taxonomy): domain Eukaryota; kingdom Metazoa; phylum Chordata; class Actinopteri; order Siluriformes; family Ictaluridae; genus Noturus; species Noturus placidus. Next base: position 14,781 of record JAFFST010000647.1, on the reverse strand, counting down.
ATTCGGTCGGGAGTCGCTTGTTCACGCGACTACTATTTGTATTGCTAATTAAAGAGGCGTGCTCAGCTGTGAAACACGGCAGTATTTAATAATTAAGCAATGCTGAGGTGGAAGAGTCAGCATCATGCCTTGTCGTGTGAAGACCGAGCTCGTGTAAAGACCTGCGAGTCTACCTGCGCGAGTCCACCGAGCAAGGGCACAGACAAGACACCACTCGCGCTGCTAAGTATACTTTTTCTCCCTTGATTTCTCTTGCTGTCTACCTGTTTACATTTACTAACATGTGTCATCAGTCTATCCCTGTTATTTGCCACAGGTGCAGACTGTGGCATACTCCCAGAAACATACGCAACTTGAGCAACCTACGCTCTCTGAATGTGACCTCTGCAGGTTCCCTCTCATTCTCAATCGGACTTTGGAACTGCCAATCTGCAGTCAACAAGGCAGATTTCATTCCTGCCATTGCAACCCACTCCAACCTCAGTGTGCTGGCTCTGACTGAGACTTGGATCCATGCTGAGAACACTGCCACACCCGCTGCCCTGTCCTCCAACTTCAACTTCTCCCATACCTCACGTCACAACAGACGAGGGGGTGGTACAGGTTTGCTTCTCTCCAAAATATGGAAATTTACCTGTCTTTCTCCCTCTTGCTCATACATGTCCTTTGAATATCATGCTGTTACAATCACTGACCTTGCCAAGATGCACTTTCTTGTTGTTTACCATCCTCCAGGCCAACTGGGGAAGTTCACTGATGAACTTGACATGCTACTGTCCACCATCCCGGATGATGGAACTCCTCTTCTGGTCCTTGGTGATATCAACATTCATCTAGACAAGCCACATGCAGCTGACTTTCTTGCTCTCCTTCCAACATTTGACCTCAAGCAGTTCACCACACCAGCAACCCACAAAGCCGGCAAACAGCTCGACCTCATCCTCACACGTAATTGCACCACACACAATCTTCTCATTACTCCTCTCAATACCTCTGACCATTTATTTATCCAGTTCTCTATTTCTCTCCCCTCACCCCCTTCACTGTCTCCTCCCTCTATCTCTTTTCGGTGCAATCTTCGCTCCCTTTCCCCTTCATATTTCTCCTCCATTTTCACAACCTTACTTCCCTCTGACAGCCACCTCTCCACACTTGACTTAAACACAGCAACTGACATGCTATGTTCCACCCGAAAATCTTCTCTCGACAGCATCTGCCCCCTAACCTCTAGACCTGCTCACATATCACCTCTAGCCCTTGGTTCTCAGAAGCTCTGCGTAACAACCCGGCCAAACTATGAGCATCTGAAAGGAAATGGCACAAATCTAACAACCCTACTGACCTAACCAATTACCAGACACTTCTCTCCTCTTTTTCTAACAGCATCTCCATTGCTAAAGCCACATACTAACAAGAAAAGATTGTTGGGAGAACTACCAACAGCACTCTTTTCAAAACCTTTTCCTCTCTTCTCTGCCCCCTCCTCCCTCTTCCCCTACCGCTCACTCTGCAGATGACTTTGCCACTTTCTTTTCCAACAATGTCACATCAATCAGGAACCAGTTCTCAATCCCAGACATGCATAGACCAGCTCCTCCTTCATGTAACTCCCAACTGACTTCTTTCTCTCCCCTCACAGAGACTAAACTCCTCCTTTCTAGCCATCCCACAACCGGTCCTCTTGACCCTATCCCTTCTCCAGCCCATCTCTCCCACACTATTACCTGCACTCACACACATCTTTAACACATCCCTCTCTACTGGCACATACCCTACCTCATTTAAGCAGGCCCAGGTTACCCCACTGCTAAAAAACCATCACTTAACCCTGCTGTAGTTGACAACGTCAGACCTGCTTCCCTCCTCTCTTTTCTTGCCAAAACTCTTGAAAGAGCCATTTTTAATCAACTCTTCAATTTTCTCACACAGAACAACCTAATGGACACCAAGCAGTCTGGCTTCAAGAACAATCACTCAATGGAAACTGCTCTGCTTTCCATCACTGAAGCCTTACGATTAGCAAGAGCAACCTCTAGATCGTCTGTCCTCATCCTACTAGACCTCTCTGCTGCTTTCGACACTGTGAACCATCAGATCCTCCTGTCAACTCTCTCTAGCCTGGGCATCACTGGAATGGTTCTGCGCTGGGTGGGCTGCTATCTCTCTGACAGATCCTTCAAGGTATCATGGAGGGGAGGTAAAACCCAGCAACTCACAACTGGTGCTCCACAGGAGTCTGTTCTGGGTCCACTTCTCTTTTCTATCTACACTACATCTCTAGGGCAGGTGATTGAGTCTCACGGCTTCTCATATCATTGCTATGCTGATGACACCCAGCTCTATTTGTCCTTCCAGCCTGATGATCCATCCATCTCCGCACGCATCTCTGCTTGCCTGTCTGACATCTCGGTATGGATGAGGGAACACCACCTTATCTTATAATCATCCCAGCTTGTCCCTTAATCAACCACAACCTCACTGTACAACTCGGTGCAACCACACTCAAACCAACCAGGATGGCCAGGAACCTTGGGGTGACTCTTGATGACAGCTTGACCTTTACAGACCAAATCTTAACAAATGCACAGTCCGGTAGATTCATCCTGTACAACATCAAGAAAATCAGATCCTACCTCACCGAACAGGCCACACAGATACTAATCCAGGCTCTTATCTCAAAACTGGACTCCTGCAACTCACTACTTTTGGGCCTCCCAGCCAGCTCCATCAAACCCCTTCAAAGGATTCAGAATGCTGTGGCACACCTTGTCTTCAACCAGCCCAAGAGAACCCATGTCACACCCTTTGTCATCTCCCTCCACTGGATTCCTGTAGCTGCCCGCATCAAATTCAAGGCCTTGATGCTCACCTACAAGACCTTGTCTGAAACAGCACCCTCCTACCTCAACTCTCTCCTGAAGGCTTACGTTCCCCCTCGCAATCTGCGATTGATTAGTGACCGAAGTTCAGTTGTTCCTACTCAGAGTGGCACAAGGTCCCTTTCCAGAACCTTCACACTAACTGTTCCTCAGTGGTGGAATGAACTTCCAAACTCAAGCCGGACCACAGAATCTCTCACCATCTTCAAAAAACCGCTAAATGGCCCACCTCTTTCGTGAACACCTAACCAACTCCTTTAAAATAAATAAATAAATAAATAAAAACACATTTGCACTTACACCACTACTCTGCACACTTTGCTTCTTCTAGAACTCAATTAATGGATCTTGTATAGTAGCACTACTTGTATTCTTCTCTGCTTGATATATCGCTTTGCTTGTATCTTTCTGATTTGTAAGTCGCTTTGGATAAAAGAGTCTGCTAAATGAATAAATGTAAAGGTGTTCCGGGACAGGTAACTCCAAACATATTGGTGTCTGGGTCATCCTGACCCTAAGAAAACCATATAAATAGAAGAGCTTTGACACTGGTTTTTTAGATCACCCTTGAGACGTCTCAACTGTGTGGATGTCATGAAACAATGAACTTGGACCCTTGCTCTCTCCTTACTAATGGGCCCGGTGTCTTCTTTGTCCTTCAAATGGTTAATGTATGTGAGTATCTGTTTATATGTTAAATATTAATTGTCTTTGGGTAATAGGTAAATTTTAGGACAACACACCTGTGATTATCACTAGGTTACTGGATAATGGTGATGTGTGAAGAAATGTCAAGCTGTGTGACACATCAAGCTATGATAACATTGAAAGTTGAAATTTTAGTATGAGAAGACTTCAGGTTCAGGTGACGTTCAGGTGACGCCCATCACCTCTAACAATTACCACATTCTGGTTATCTGTTCTTCACATTGCTGTTTCCCTGCTGTCTCAAGTAATGGGAGTCGAAAAAGTCAATTTGAATAATCTCAGTTTGCGGAAGCTCTCAGCAATCAGCTCTTCTAAGGGTACAAACTGTCACAGTCAAGAAGGCCTTAGTGAATGCAAGATTGATTTTGAATAAATCTTTTATTCTTTTTATCTCTCATTCACTGGATTTTTTATTTGTGACTGAGCCGTGGCTCAACCCTGGCGTTTTAACGTCACTCTGGGATCTCTCCCCACAGACTGTGCCTTCTTCAATTCGCCACAGACTTCTTGACCTGGTGGTGGAATTGCCACTTTTTTCAGAACTAGTTTGAGATGCCGAAACATGCCCATGGACATGTTTTCAAGTTTTGAGGTCAAAGTATTAAAGGTTGATATTACAGTAGAGGAAAAAAGTATTTGATCCCCTGCTGATTTTGTATGTTTGCCCACTAACAAAGAAATGATCAGTCTATAATTTTAATGGTAGGTTTATTAAAACAGGGAGAGACAGAATAACAACAAGAAAATCCAGAAAAACGCATGTCAAAAATGTTATAAATTGATTTGCATTGTAATGTGGGAAATATGTATTTGACCCCTCTGCAAAACATGACTTAGTACTTGGTATGACTTAGTAATTACTTTTCATTTTCAATGCCTTGGCTGAGGGAAGGAGGTTCTCACCCAAGATTTGACGGTACATGGCCCCGTCCATCGTCCCTTTGATGCGGTGAAGTTATCCTGTCCTCTTAGCAGAAAAACAAGAAAATTGTTTCATTAAAAGGAGGCAAAATCAAAGTTATTTTCTAAATGAATTGCTGATAATACAAATAGATCTAAAGTTTTGTTTAATACAACGGACTCTGTATTAAATATTTACTAATATTTCCCGATGCTTCCATAGAGGCCTGTGAATTTATATATATTTTTACATTATTTCATTCACACAAAAAAGGATAGTAGTTCTATTACTATAGCTTCTAAGTTGGCATTTCCAAAACTACCTGCTAGCTATCTGTCTCACTTTTAACCAGTTTCCTCATCCCAGCTAACTGATGTAATTTCAACAATTGTACTATAGGAATACTTTGTACTATAGGATATACAGTGCCCGCCACTAATTACTGGCATCCTTGGTAAATATGAGCAAAGAAAGCTGTAAAAAATTATTGTTTCAACTTTTGATCTTTTGTTACATAATAAATAAATAAAAATCACTCTGCTCTCATGGATACCAAACAATTGCAAACACAGGATTTATATATATATATATATATATATATATATATATATATATATATATATATATATAACTGTTACATATATGTATGCAACAATTATTGACACCCCTATGCATTCATATGAGAAATATACATTTGAAGTATATTCCCATTGGTATTTTAATGTATTTTTAGTACACCTGGTGATTAGGAACAGGAAACTGTTCAACCATGACTTACTGTTTCATTTATAACAATGGGTCAGGCCAAGAAATATAACTGATGTGTGGTTGTTGAGCTTCACAAAATGGAAAATGGCTATACGAATATAGCAAAGCACTGAAAATGCCCATTTCCACCATCAGGGCAATAATTAAGAAGTTCCAGTCAACTGTAAATGTTATGAATCAACCTGGAAAAGAACATGTGTATATATTGTCTCCACTGTGAAGACGATGGCTCAAGTGGCCAAAAAAAGTCCAAGGATCACAGCTGGACAATTGCAATAGTTGCATCTGTGTGTCAGAAACACTCTAAAACTACAATCCGGAGTCGCCTACATCCCCACAAATTATTTGGGGGGGGGGGGGGGGGGGGGGGGGGTTCAAGAAAAAATGCCTCTACTCTCATCCAAAAGCAAACTCAACCATCTTCAGTTATCTAGACACTATTGGAACTTCAAAAGGGATCGGGTTGAGATAGACCAAAATAGAGCTTGTTGGCAATAAACACCAGAGGTGGTTTTGGCGCACACAGGGAGTTAGTCGTATGGTGGTGGCTCTTTAATGTTTTGGGGCAGTTTTTCTCCCAGAGGACCTGGATATTTTGTTAGAATACATGGCATCATAGACTATCAAATATCAACAGATATTAATTTAAAACCTGACCGCCTTTACCCAGAAATCTTAAACCGGGCTGGGGTTGGAGCCTCCAGCAGGATAATGATCCAAAACATACAACAAAATCAACACAAAAATGGTTTACTGACCACAAAAGCATGGTCCTGTCATGACCATCCCTGTTACTTGACAATTCAACCCATAGAAAACCTGTGGGGTGAACTAAAGATGATAGTCCATTAGCATGGACATTATTTGAAGTATCTGGAGAGATTCTCTATGGAGGAATGGACTCAGATCCCTTGCCATGTATTCTCCACCATGTGCAGGCATTATAGGACGAGACTTTTATCTTGGCAAAGGGAGGTAGCACGCATATTGACAAATAGTGCCAAAAATTGTGGCACACATATGAAAGCAGTGTGTTTTTGTGAATTAAAAAAAAAAAGATCAAAAGATTAAACAAAGACAGCATTCTTTGCTCATATTTACAAAGAGTGCCAATATTAGTGGAAGGCACTGTAGAACAGCAAAACCCATAAATAATAATAATTAAAAAAAAAAAACATTCAAAAATAATTTTTTATTGTTTGCTGTTTTTATTGTTCTGCATTGTTGACAATTGCAAATAATTTAGACACCATCTGATTGTTAACTGTTAAAAGTTAAACTGAAATTGCAATTTAGACTGAAAATGCTGAAAGCAACAATAATTGCCTATCTTAGTGTTTGGGTGCATTTGACTTTTTGCCTAGTATAGTAAAAAATTAAGCTGATTTGAAGTTCCAGTTAGCTAATTAATTTTGTTTGCATTTTATTAGATTCCCAGCCACATTTCATTTAAAATAGTCCTTTATGGCAAATGCACTTAAATAGGTGTATTTTTCTTAGAATGAGTTGTATAGAGCACAGTTGTGTATATATGTATGCATATTGTATAGAGCACAGTTAGGTAGAGGTAAAAGGGAAACCTGTAAAACTTAAGTAGTCTAAAGTGTTCAGAGTTTCCATTTGTCTAATGTGTAGTTTTAGACTTATTTTATTCACATTGAAAACCACATACTTACCAACCACGGGGTGTCAGTCAATGAGACAATCAACTGGACAACTGCAGGTATGGCAGACGCCTTAAAAAAAAGCACAGAAACAAAATGAGTTTTTAGACCCATGTCTTTATTTGACACAGAAGAAATTCATAACATGCCCCTAAACGTGATCAGTCATCCATTGTATCCATAAATGTCTGGGGATACAATCATGATATGTTCCTTCCAATGATGATACACTGGACTCTGCTTTGATTATTTAAATTTTCTGCATGTCATCAACAAGTATGCAGATCGTCTGTCACCGATCTGCTGGTGAAGGCTTTTTCCATTCTGGATGGTTGTGCATCCATGACGGGGGCATTTTATTCAAGTTTACTTTAAAAAAATTGTCCTTTCCCGGGTGATGCTCTGTGTTATATGCATACAATCAGATCACTATCGCCACATTTGGCACATAATAGTTTCATATGAGCAGGCCTGGATATGCGATACCTTTTAGGCAGAGCTATTTCTTGGCATAGATGCATAAGTGAGCACCCCAGCATCCCATCCCCATGAAAAATATTATTATTAAGGGTTCAAGCCCAAAGGGCTTACAAAATGTGCATGTTTCTTGGTCTCAGTTGCCATCACTGTCTCTGAGCACATTCACGTATGTTGAAAAACATGGCTGCCATTGGCCAATCAAACTTCAGTAGATGTTAGACAAGGTTACCAATGGCCGATCGAAATGAAACTTGGTGGACCTGTCTGGCTCTTGTTCGAAGAGGATTGTGCAGTTTTTTTTTTGTTTTGTTTTTTTTAACATAACTAGCATCTGAAACATTAATTACCTTTACAGTGGTGTGAAAAAGTGTTTGCCCCCTTCCTCATTTCCTGTTCCTTTGCATGTTTGTCACACTTAAGTGTTTCGGAACATCAAACCAATTTAAACAGTAGTCAAGGACAACACAAGTAAACACAAAATGCAATTTGTAAATGAAGGTGTTTATTATTAAAGGCGAAAAAAATCCAAACCATCATGGCCCTGTGTGAAAAAGTGATTGCCCCCCTAAACCTAATAACTGGTTGGGCCACCCTTAGCAGCAACAACTGCAACCAAGCGTTTGCGATAACGTGCAATGAGGCTTTTACAGC
>JAFFST010000646.1:0-11912 GCA_022414735.1 Noturus placidus | reverse complement strand
TTGAGGCCTGAAACGTGGCAAAAGGTCAAACGGTTCAAGGGGGCCAAATACTTTCGCAAGGCACTGTACATATATATATATATATATATATATATATGTATGTATATATGTGTGTGTGTGTGTGGCTGAGATTTTATCAAAATATCCTAAGAAAAACAATAAAAGGGCATTGCAAATCATGTCATACAACCAGTTCTAGGCAAATGACTAGATAAAGATAAACAGGAATTAGAGAATTAGTGTTAATTCCCTACTGAGTAACAGCTCTTTGATCTGGTGTGACTGCTGTTGCACAGCAAAGCCTTTGCCATTTATGCCTCAGCTGGCAAAGTCTGTAGAGGACAGGGTTAAGGGCTGAGTTAGCCAGGGTAAAGGTCAGCACCCACACAAACATGGAGGAGGTTATGGGAAGATGGACTTGGAAGTTTTGTATAAGAATGAGAAAAGTGAAGATAAAGATGGGACTCCACATGATGAAGAAAGAAATCATGAGAATAAAGAGTGTACGGAAAAGTTTGAAGTCCTGTTTAGACACTGCACTTGACTGTGCTTGTCTTTGTGAAGTGGTCGTGTGAAGTCTCCTTTTGGAACGCTGCTTGATCTGTGTTCAGCAATGCAAAACAATGAATCAGTGTCATGTCTTATTATTATTATTATTATTATTATTATTATTATTATTATTATTATTATTATATAAAACACTGTTTCTCAATTTCAGGATTTGCAACCCAGTGTTCTGTGCAATTTTGGGTTTTCACTGCTCTATCACATCTTCTCATGACACCATCTGTTCCCACTTTCGATAAGATAAATAATTAATTGCTAAGAGAATAGACCAGGATGTCTTTTTTTGCTGCCCTCTGCAATGATTGTATAAACTCTCTAATGAAAAATAATACTAATAGTCAACAGTTGACTGCAATTTCTCGTTCTCAATATTTGCCAAATGTTTCAGTTAGATACAAGAAGTGTTTGCCATATCTGGAAACCATAAATGCATATCTTTTACCTGTAAGATTTTGGTGTAACTGATTACAATGCTACAGCCCGGTACCAGGAAGCCTAATGCAAAGAAGATAGTATACCACACAACCTCGCCCATTAAATGTGGCCATATCAGAACACATATATGCATTTCTCCCTGTGAACAAAGACATAAAGCTGTAATGCACACTCAAACCTTGGTAGGTCAATATGAAAAACAAACAAACAAAGGGAACAATTGTAACCTCTTGAGAGGAGCTGATTGGTATCACCCTGGAGAACAGAGAGAGGGGTAACATTGTAACAGCAGAGAAGAACCAGATAAGAAGCAGCACTCCAAGTGTCCATCTTGTATTTAGGCTGGGTGTAGTCTCCATCTTCAAGATTGCAAACAGTCTCTCGATACTGATGGCGGCCAGCGTGGTGATGGTAACAATGCCACTCATGCTGATAAAGTACATGATCAAGTGGCAAGCAGCAGAGCCCAGTTTCCATGCCTTGGTCCACCTCACGGTAATGACAAAAGGGACAGTGCTGACAAAAAAAAGGTCCGCGAGAAAAAGGTTCAAGGTCAAGATGGTGTTGTTAGCTCGTCGTCTTTCTTGGATGACCAGTATAAGCGCACCAAGGTTGCCAACCACTGAGACTAAAAATAGGATCAGTAGAAGCATGGTCTCAATTATTGGTTCAAACCAGCATGAATGTTGGAGCTCAGAGAAGTAGGAGAAATAGGAGAAGTTCTGCACATGGAGATGGGATGTAGGTTCAATCAAGAGTAACATCTTCCCTCACTGAGACACAAACTGTGACACTAGACTCTTTTGTGGTGTTACACTCCTTGCGTCATCCCTTTTAGTATAACCCCGCCTACCATAATTATGACTTCCCTTTTCCCTCAGCTGTTGCTAAATCCATATAAGACTGCACTGCCCTGAACCCTATAAACTAATTCTTTATATAAAAACGCACGTACAGCTCTATTTTGGGTGACTTTGCAGGGGATTGGTGGAATCCAAGCTCTGTATTGATTTTCTAATGTCATTAGCGCTCTCTAGCTGGCTTGACTATGTGATCACTACATTACTTAATTTTCAAATAAAAATGTCATTGTTCTTATGCACAATCATACTCAGCACAGAATGCAGTGAAATACTTTTTTGACTGTCCATGACATAAAAATATAATATACATAAACCACCTTTAATCTTATGTGGCATCAAAGCCATGGAAACCTCCTTGACAACAGAGGTGTTTAAAAAGCGATTACAATAACACTTGCCCGGTTGTGTAAATACAGTATTGTTCCTGTCTTCTCATTCCTTTTATTCTACATGCACAATATTTGAACAAAGTCCATTAAGTAATCAATATATTTTCGTTACCAGGAACATTATAGCTGTTTTGTCAGCTGTAGATGATTTGACATTTCTTTCTATGAGCTTTGAGCATATCTATGAGATTTGAGAATAAAAGTCAAAACAGCACAGATATATAGAAGATCAGTGAGACATGCTGTTATTGCTTTTTAAAATGTATATGGGGTGTGGGGCTCCTTCTATTGACTGCATATTTAAATATATGTCTTTTTCCAACAATCAATAAAACTCACTTCACTTTTTTTGTGGTCACGAAAATGCTTCAGGGCCCAGTTTCAACATAGCCCTTAAGTTAAGAAAACCCTCAATTATAAGGTTAAGGATTCCCTTAGTCAAACATGGGTTGCAAGAAAAACCCTAAGGGTCCACTTAAGTTACTTTAAGGCCATCATTAACTATTTCCCCTTAATTGCTTAAGTGTTCCCTTAAATTCCGTTATGCGTTGCTACAAAATCCTTAGTAACCATTTCACCCTAAAAAATGAAGGGACAAAACAGGTCCCTTAAATCATACGTTGAACTCAAACGAAATTGTTGATTTTGTGTTAATTGAAGAGGAGGAAGTAACGAGGTACATTTTTAGTGATCGAAAAAAAGTTCATATAATATAGCGTCTTACCCAAGCTCAATGTCTCTTTGCATCAGAGCAAATAAAAGTCTGCATTACAAAGCAAAATACATTTTACAAAGTGCAAGCTAAAATATTATTTCAAAACATTATTAGTGTTCATCAATGTTATTTACCTGCTGCCCAAGGTGCTTTGAGGAACGTCTGCAACTAAAGTAGGAGAATCCTTCCCTATAATGTCTTGGACCAATTTCGCTGTCACGGACAGGTCTTGTGGCGGTGGCCCTCCTCCTACACAAGGAAATATTTGTTAACTCTATCATACCAAGCATACTATTCTTTTTGATTCAAAAAGTAAGGTTGATGTAAAACACTTTAGCTTCAATGCAACTATCTCACCAGTTTTTCCCGATTCCTTTTTATGGTTATTTCTTTCTTTCCTGGAACACACAAGTACATTTTCATACTTTTCATTTCTTCTTCTACTGTGCACTTGATGGCAATATTTCTTGATTTAATTCTTTCCGTTATTTCATGCAAGGCTTTAAGTCTTGTGTGCATGAGTGACTCACGAGTTAAAGCCGCTTTGGAAGGAGTTTTTTCTTTTCCCGTATTCTTCTAAAAGAATGGCTTTTTTCATCTTCGGTCCAGTTTGGTTTACGTTTCTTGGTTTCAGTACTGTTATTATTTTCCATAACTGAAATATTGTAGTACAGTTGTAGTAGGATAGGTTAAACTTGTTTTATGGTCCATTATGTTCTGTTTATTGTGGGAGAGATTATAAGTGCTTCCTTATTGCTGTGCTTTGACAGAAATTATCGCAAAATGCTTAGTATAAACCCTTAGGTAAAGATGACATTTAAGACGTTTGTTGCCTTTCAGTCATGGTCTTTGTTTATTTACTATCTTTTGATTAAAAAAAAACAACAACAACATAATGGGTCACTAACACTTGGGCATAGAAAGATGTTATAGGCCTATTGTAAGTAATGTGATCATGTTTGCTTTTTCACACACTGTGGTACAACAGCTTACCTGTGCCTTCCACAGTGAGAACATCAGTCTCCTGCATAGGCCTACAACTGGGTCCTAGCTCTGCTTCAGACACTAAATCAAAATTTTACAAATTGTCATATTTCTCACCACAAATCTCCCCTTTTTACAAAGCTTTCTGATCAAGTCAAGTCAGTTTCACTAATGTAGTGCTGAATCATCTGCTGTCATTCATTATCTCAGGGCATTTTTTAATGAGCAGGTATAGCCTACACCATACTCTTTATTAATATCTATTCTTCTAATTCTTATATTCACTCAATGAGCAATAGAGGCTGTTGCTGCTAGAGCTACAAGAAAAAAAATTGATACATAAACATGAATACTGGTTTGCAGACAATGTTGTTTTGCATGACTGGAATTCTCCTGGTGCTCCCCATAAAGCCAATTCGGGCCTGCTTGTGATTGAAGTCATCTTAAATGGTTTAGCGATCATTCCCTATAGTCCTATATTTCTTGAATTTCTGGAAACTGAGATGACTGTAGAGCTTTTTGGAACATGCAGAAATTCCTTCTAACTGATTGAAGACATCACTGTAGAGTAATTATAGGAGGTAATGTTCTAGTTTTAAGTGTTATGAAGAGTTGATTTACCACTTATGTACATAACTTCAGTAACTGCAGGGCAATGGATACTGCAATGAGGATAGGCTCCAGGCTCCCTGTGTCCCTATGTAAGATAAGCATACAGAACATGTATGGATGCATGTTGAACCCACCCCTTTAACCATCAGATACTTAAACCTGAAAAAAAAACCCAATCTTGTCTAGATCTCCTTTAAGAGGTTTAATCATGCAGTGCCATAAAGTAGAGACTATAAGCTTCTTAGCATTATAGCCACCCGGATGCAAATTTCAGACTCTAAAATTATCTTGGTTGAATGACGACAGTATAATAAGAATTTTGGGCTAAAGTATTTCCTTAAGTAAATTTACTTTAATCCTGCTGACACTGATAGTGATTAATTAAGGATTGAGAATACTATAAATTACAGGCTTCTCTCTGTACCTGTTGCTCCAAAACTATCATCCGACTCTGGTCCTCATGCTGATTCAACATGGATTTCTGGAGAACGTTCATCTTGAAGAAGGAAACATTAGCACAAGTCCAAACTGTAAATACAGAGTTACTATATACTGTATATATAAATGAATGCAGTAACCAGTATAACCAAAGGATCAACCATGTGACCTAGGGTCTGTGGAGCTCAAGGTCAGCTTGAACTCCCCACCTGGCTAGTTCCACTGTAAGTACTACACATTTATTATTGGGATGAGGACAATGTTTAAATGAATCCATATATACTTCCAGGTCACTGCCAAATAGAATCTGTCAGATCAGTGGCGAGCATCAAAATATGTCCGCAGACATGAATCAATCCTTTTCATGGGCTGAGCATATTTGTGTACTAAAAGTCATTAAGTTTAAAGTTTTCCATATCTATCACTCAAAATACACATGCAGGTAGGATTTAGTGTTGTAATTCAAAAACACTGCTACATATATTCTCCTATCAAAATCTTAATTATACAAGTCTTTATTAGAGTATTACATTTGACTAAAATAAAGTTCACTATAAACTGTTAAACCTTATGTTGAAACTCTGCTGACTTCAGCCTCTCCTTCTATAGTTCTTTCCTGATCTGTTGGTATTCGTCAGCAGCTGCTAACCCTTCAGTTGTTCTCTCTCGAGCTCACCTACAAGTTTCTCAGAGCATTGCACTATCTCCACATCTCGCTCTTCCACAAAATAAGAATACCATTAACTATGACTCCATTTATCATAAATCAGATCAGATTATGGGAAAGATTCACCAGATTGCGTCCCCGTCCGCACACAAACCTTCTGGAAAGAAAGTGAGAGAGAAAGAGAGGGATTAGAGAAGAATGCCGCTGTATTGAGGTTGGAATTACTTCAGGAAGAAGTGACGTGCACGCATTCTGTGAGTTAGTACTCAAAACTGCACAGGCAGAAGAGCATCCTCTTATACCCTTCCCGCATCGTCTGAGTGGTGGGATTCTCCCGACTGACTCCCAAATTGCCAGGAGGGGTTGTGTCGGGGGCTCCGCCCCACCGTGACGGGCCTTCCATCTGATGCTGTGCTTGACGCAAGGCTGTCCGCTTCGTGCCTGCGTGACAGTCGGGCAAGGAGCGACTTTCTTACCATCCGCGCCGGCTGTCAGTCCATCGCGACAGTATCCCACCCTCAGCTCCGAGCCTACTGCCGCTGTGTGGTGGGCCCAGTTTGCGTCTCGCTGCGAGAGCCCATCTGCATTCCCATGTTGCATCGCCCGGTGTTGGACCTGAAATGAGAAGTCTTGTGGAACCAGCGAGGAACCAGCGGATTAGTGTGACAAAGGATAAGACAAAGGATTAGTGTGTAGGGGGGTTTATCTTCCGTGGTGGTGTCTCCGTCATCCCGTGCCAGGTAGGCCCGCCAGGCCTGGGTCCTCTTCATGTGTTGCCGAGTCCTGCCAGACTCTAGAGCTGGGCCAATTGGGAATCCTGGCCAGTCCCTTCCAAGGAGCAGGGGCACTGGGAGATCAGGGATCACAGGGCCACCGGGAGATCGGGGATCACAACCACTTGGAGGGGCCAGACCCTGGCTTTACCCTGGATCTGGACCTCGGCTGCAGGAACTTCCCGGGTGTCCCCGTGGATGCAGGTTATGGTGACAACCCCCCTTGGGCGAAGTCCTTTGGGTAGAATTGATGATCGGGCGAGGGTCATCATGCTCTCGGAGTCCAGCAGAGCAGTTACACTACCCCCGACGAACACCGTCAGGGTGGGTGCATCTGGTGGTTGCAGCAAATGGAGGGCGCACCCCACAAACCACAGCCTCTGGATCGGCCTGGCAGGTTCCAGCTCCAGCTCCATGGGCATGGGCTTGTCCATGGGGCTCACATGTACGGGTGCACTATGGCGGGTCCTCCAGGTGCTGGGACGGTGTTGGCAGTCGGGCTGGGAGCCGATGCCCCTGAGGAGCGGGTTGTGGGTCCGCCGTTCATCTTGGGCGAGCTCCTGGGTGGCCATTGTACACTTGAGGGCAGTTAGGGCATTGCCAATGCATGCACCACTACGGCCTGGCGTTCTGTGTGTGGTAATGCCCACGTCCATGGCCACCTTTTCCGCCACCTCCGCAGCGGTATGCATGTCCGGCTGGAGCCACCTTTTAGTTTTACGGACAAGGGTGTTCAGCTGTCCGCGTGGTCGGGCCCCTGGCCAATAGGCTCAGCAATGGAACTTCATCGCTGCCTGGTGGGGTGTTTGCTCCCACCACACCAGGACTCCCTCCTTCATCTCCCCGTAGTCAGCAGCCTCCCTCTCCCATGAGAAGTGGGCCAAGGGTGTGGGGCCAGTCGTCCTGGTCCCATCCTTCTTGGTGAGCAATACTCTCAAAGGCCTCGAAGTAAGCCTCGAGATCTTCCTCGGTGGACAGGTGAGGGAGCAGGCGGCAGATCTCGTGTCCCGGATCAGGGAGGGGTGTGGAGGCGTCGGGAGTCTCAGTCCTCAGGGCAACCAATGTCTGGGTCACGGCTTGGAGGCTTTCGGCGAGCTCCTGTGTAACTGTTTGTTGCTGGATGCTAATCTCCAGCAGGCGTTTCAGGGCAGGATCCTTACAGCGTGTGTGGTTCCCCGTGCTGTCATCAAACGTCGCGTGTGAGTTCACCAGATTGCGTCCCCGTCTGCACCCAAACCTTCTGGAAAGAGAGTGAGAGAGAAAGAGAGGGATTAGAGAAGAATGCCGCCGTATTGAGGTCAGAATTACTTCAGGAAGAAGTGACATGCATGTGTTCTGCGAGTTAGTACTCAAAACTGCACGGGTAGAAGAGCGTCCTCTTATACCCTTCCCCCGTTGCCTGAGTGGTGGGATTCTCCTGACTGACTCCCCAATCTCCGGCCGGGGTTGTGTCGGCAGCTCTGCCCCACCGTGATGAGCCTTCCAGCTGATGTTGTGCTTGATGCGATGCTGTCCGCTCCGTGCCTGCACGGCAGTCGGGGAAGGAGCGACTTTCTTACCATGTGCGCCGGCTGTCGGTCTTATCTATCATGGCCCCTAATAATCTCCATCCCTCTAATAGCTACATCACCCTCGCCTCTCCACTAATAGCTGGTGAGTGATGGGATTCTGGCTCACTATGGCTGCTGTTGCATCATCCAGGTGGATCCTACATGCTGTGGTGGTTGAAGAGATTTCACCCCATACAATGTAAAAAGTGCTTTGAGTGCCTAAAAAGTGGTATATAAATATAACTGTAACTGACTAACTTTCTATATCCAAATTAATCAGGGCACTTCTTTGAGGGAAAGGGTGAAGATCCAACCTGAAGGGCAGAGTAAGTAAAAATATGAAGCTCAATGATATGCAAGTGTGAGGGCTGTTCTGTATTTGTTGCTGGTTGATTAGGACTCCAGGCTTTTAAGGAGTCATTAAAATGGTATGTATTTATTTGGGAATTTTTATAGCTGCAAATTGAACATTAATCTGGACCGTCTCTATATAAACCAAAGATAGCAGCATCTTTTTTATCACTCTGGTTATATTTGAGCACATAAACATACAGTGGTGTGAAAAAGTGTTTGCCCCCTTCCTCATTTCCTGTTCCTTTGCATGTTTGTCTGACAAACATGCAAAGGAACAGGAAATGAGGAAGGGGGCAAACACTTTTTCACACCACTGTATATAGGAAAACAAAAATATTATAAATCACACATTAATGGGGGTTCTATGACTACAAAAGTGCTCATGATCATAACGTCTCTTTCTCATAGGGTTTTTTGCCTGATGTAGCTCCTGCTCAAGCTAGTACATTTCTGCCAGCACCATCTTCACATAAGCCTCTCTCTGCTGGTCATACACAAGCCACTGCTGGTTCTCCATTAAGGCTTTTTCAACAACAAACAGAAAGAAGAAGGCAACAAAATCTTGCTCTTTAAGGACAAAGATGTCTCAAGATCATGTTCCACAAGATCATTTCTATCACACTGTAACAGGATGTTGTGATTGTGCAAGAGATGGAAATGGTGAGAAAGCACCTTGGGAGCTTGAAATCGCACTCACATCTTTCAGCTGTTCCTGGATCAATGAATTTCTAGTGGCAGCATGGCCATCTGTAATGCCATTCTGTCCACAAATAAAAGACAAATAAAATTAATCAGTTTCTTCTTTAATCCTAATAATGATATTAGACATTTTTTTTTTTACAAAATCAAAACAAAACAAAACAAAACAAAACAAAAAAAAAACACCATTAAATATTGTACAGCTCTGGTCAGTAGTTTACATACACCTAGGCTAAAGACATTCAAGCTAAATTTTTCAAAGCTCGACACATTTAATTTTACAAGATTGTATATAGTAATATACACTATATGGCCAAAGTTTTGTGTACACCTGACTATCACAGCCATATGTAAGCCTTCCCCAAACTGTTTCCATCACTTTGGTAGAGGTTAATCTTGATCCAGGACTTTTGTGGCTGATCTCTATATTTCTTTACATATTTCAATATGGCTTTCTGATTCTTAATACTGATGAGTGGTTTACATCTTCTGTTATGGCCTCTATATTTCTGCCCTCTTCTTCGAATGGTGAATTGTTATACCTTCACCTAGACTGTTGTTTTTGGGTTTTTCTTCACAGTTCTCACAATGTTTCTGTCATCAAGTGTTGTTGTTTTCCTTGGCCATTCAGCATCTGTTGCTCAGTAAACCGCTGGTCCCTTTCTTTTTCAGGACATTCCAAAGTGTTGTATTGGCTATGGTCATTGCTTGTGCAATGTCTGATTGATTTTCCCTCTTTTCTCTTCCCCAAGGATCAAAATAAGAGAACACATTTAGTGCTACTTTATTTGATTTAAACAGTAATGTTTCAGCAACATACCATTGTATACAGTACTTTTATAAACATCATTGTCAACCGAGGTTGAAATTTCTCTTTGACCACACCAGCAATCATTTTCACACCTGTAAAAAAAACTAAATCTAAATAAAGTCTAATATATGATATAAAATATATCATATTTTCTTTATGCGTACAAATGATGCCATCTTGAGTGCAAGCAGTAGATGTTTGCTGTAAAGGTGTTTGTTGAAAACAGTATTCAGATGCAGGGTGCAGTTGCAGCTGCCACTTTGTTCTTCACCTCCTCTGTTTCCTGATTGTGGGACTGAAAAGTCTCTCTCTCATTTCAGCGTCTGCTCTCTGCTGGGTATGAAGTTGGGTATGAAAGCTGGTCACAACCTCAGAACTGTCTGACCGAAGCAGCTGCCAAAGGGAGGCGATACCTGGTCTATTGCAAGGATCTGCTGTAAGTTTTTCTCCCTCAGTGTTTCGAGGTCAAGGATTCTCTTCAATGTTAAAAGACCGTGGGGAAAAAGGAGACCTTAGGAAGGTTGTGTAAAAAATTAATACTTATCCTGAGATCCTGTGGCACAGTTTGTATACATTAGTTCATCAACAAAACGAGGAACATGGAGCTGTGAGGAGACAATTTAGAAAAGTTTTGGAAACACTTTTTTTCTTCATACTCAGGTGTGTATGTTGATCAACCATAATCAACGTAATTCTTTTTTATAGCAATAAAAATATATAAAGTACCCATAAAATCAAAATGAATGTTTTTGGCTTTTAGTATGAATGTATTAGCCTTAAGGTTATCTATAAGCTAGTGTGTGCCAAAACACTGACAAAATTTGCATTTAGAGGATATATGCATTAAAATTTCATAGTAGAGCTGCAAAAACTAAGCGATAAAATTGCTAATAATTTATTATGAAAATCATTTCCAACGAATCTCATTATTAATAAATGGTAAATGATTAGCATTGGTAATAGTAAACACTAGCATTTCTTTACTAACCGAAAGTATAAGCCACTTCTTAATCGATGGCACATGATGTCAAATGCACGTAATGCGACGCTGCCAAAATTTAGCAGAATACCCAGAATACACTATTTTTTCATTTTACTGTTTATGTCAGTGTTTTATATCCAACATGACCTCAGTCACCTTCAGACAGAGATGTAATCAAGTGGCAGCGGAAAAAAGTGTACAATCTCCATTAAATGCCACAAAGAAGATTGTAACTTGTAAACTTTACAAAGCAGAGCATGTGCAACATGGAAGTGTGAATGCATTGAAGTGTGAATGAACTGTGATGCATGAGCACAGACTTTTATCCAGAATGCTCCACTGTTTGAAAGAGGTTGTGGAAATTGGTGTGAATTGCTTAAAAGCTTTAGTTTAATTAAGTTTATTGTAATTATATTCTGTATTTGTGCACTTGCAGTGTAGGTCCTGTCATTTATTATAATGTGAGCGATCTCTAAGTGATCTAATAGTAACGAGGCCATGTTGCTCCTCGCTCGCAATGTAGACGTGGTGATAAACAGTGGGAGTGCAAGTAAGATCTATAATGTGCAAATATATAGGTAAAGTTCACCATGACAAACTTTGATGTTGGCTTGAGAAATCAAGACATCAGCTAGACAGCGTCCCAATAAACTTAAAATGAGCTTAATATGGTAAACATAAGTAAAACAATATGACTACATGCAGTGATGATTAATGTAGGGCTGTAGTTTAATTATCAGTGCTTTATTGTGTATCCATATATATTCACAAACTAATAAAAATATAACCAATTATATGTGTACATATACAGTATCTCACAAGAGTGAGTACACCCATCACATTTTTTTTTCATTAATAACAATTTTTTTTATTGATTCTCATACACTTTTCAGAGTACAACATATAATCAATACAGATATATCAATACAGAATAAACATTTTTTACCCCGATAACAATTTACATATGATTAATTTACTTATGATTCATGTACATGTGAATTAATTACATATGATTCATTTTCATGAATCCACACAGAATCAAACTTTTAACCCCAGTAACCCCCCCCCCCCCC
>JAFFST010000644.1:24299-27184 GCA_022414735.1 Noturus placidus | reverse complement strand
GAGACAGGTAAAATAGTAAACAGGTGAACTGTAGAGGACTCTCGGCGGACTCCTTGTGGTCAGGATGTAGTGTAGTGGACAACAGCGTCACAAACTTAAACCTCAAACCTCATTAAACCTCAGACCACTGCCCCGAACCACTCTCACACACACACACACAACTCCACCTCCTCAGCACACACTCACACTGCTACACCCAGTGTGTGATGTCTGAACAAATCACAGAGGAGCTGTATAGACTCTGAAACCCGTACAGAGGAGATTTATAGACTATTTCTTGTAGCTGTTAAAGAATCTGGACTTTTTTTGTGATTGTTGCGTCAAAAAATTTAAGTTTTAAATTAAACACTCACACACACACACACACACACACACACACACACACAGTCTCAACACTAACATCGGAGAGTTAGCATGATCTGCTAATAATGAGATTTAATTAGTGCTGCTTTGCTTTTAGCGATGTAGTCTGATTAGCGTATCACTGACTACGTTTACATGGACAGCAGTAATCTGATTATTGACCTTATTCTGATTAAGATAATGTGATTAACATGTTATAGATCCTAATTAGATTAACGGCCCGTGTCATTATGTCACCGCACCACGCCGTCTGACGTCCCTCCAGAATTTCACACATCAACATACAGTTGGTCTTCGTCATGGGACCGTATACAGTTTTGGGTGTTTTTATTTTATGTTTTTACGAACGCTTTAAGTGCGGTTAACTATTTGTCATGCTGTACGTGCTAATAGACGACTGCTTGAAGCCGTGGGCTGCGTCTCAAGCCGCGTACTTACCGTCTATATAGTAGCCGAGATACATGTATTTCTCCTTCTACAGGCCTATAGTGGGAATGTATGTGATTTGGGACGCAGCCGAACTCTCTTGTTCGCCCTAAAACTGGCGTGTGTGATCGCGTCCTGTCGCACAGTGCGCTGAAAAGTCTCACACGATGTTAATAATGTGATTAAGGTGTTTACATGTCTGTAATACACGCTCATAATAGGACTAAAACAGGAGAACTCCACCTGATCATTAGATTAAGGTCAGTAAAAATTGCTGTTTACATGGTAGTTTCTTAATCAGAGTATGGTCTTAATCGGATTAAAAGGTCCATGTAAACACAGCTAGTGTTTATTAGCAATGGTGGATGTGTGGATTTCTCTTCAGTAAACTAACACCGTGGTGTGTGTGTGTGTGTGTGTGTGTGTGCATTTAGCTGCTTTATATAGTGAGCAGATTGGACAGTCAGTGAGAGAGCACATGGTGTCAGGTGTCCTGCTCAGCTATAATCACCTTTTACCGTGTGTGTGTGTGTGTGTGTGTGTGTGTGTGAGATTGAATAATCGACATTAAAGGAGAGGAGGTATCACAGTTTAATACTTTTACAGTTGAATACACAGTTTAACAGCAGCTTCATGTCGCCGTTACGCCGCCGTCTGATTTGTCGGCGGTTGGAATCAGACTCTGATGTAGCGAATAATCAACATGAACCTTTTATAAAGGTTTTTTTCTGCATGAGCACTTTCACCTCTTTTATTCCTGTAAATGAAACTTTAATGTAATATAATGAGTGTTTCCCTCTGTGACTTGTCCTTGCTGCAGTCAGTGGCCTTTATGCTGTTCCGTGTTAGACGAGTGAATAAAGGCCCGTGAGTGAAATGTCTACAGCTCGATTCCTCGAAAACACTCATGAGGAACGCTCTGAGGAACAATACAGAAGTTCATTAGTTTCATCACTGGAGAAAGACATTACACGCTGTGGGCGTGTCCCCAGCTTCAGCACAGTGTGAGAGTGTGTGTGTGTGTGTGTGTGTGTGGTGATATACTCATGCATTCACACATCCCCATGAAGATGCTTAATATCAACTGTCTCTCTCTCTCATATATAGATATATCCCTGTCTCTCTATCTGTCTCCCTCTCTGTCTGTCTGTCTCTCTCTCTCGCTCTGGAATCAAGGCCAGCATGTCCTCCCCTGGTCTCAGTAACTGGGCCAAACTGGGACATTTCCCCAGAGACTCCACACTCAGCACAATGAGTGACATAGAACAATTCCCACAGGACGTGTTCCAATTTACACTCGCTCCCTAAAGTGTGCACTATAATGTGCCCTACATGTGTTCTCTCAGATGGGATTTCTGACTAAATGGGAAGTGATTACCTGATGGAGCGGCATGCGTGTGCGCGCGCGTGTGTGCGTGCGTGCGCGCGCGTGTGATGTACCCTCTCACATCACATCTCTTCATGTAGTTATGATCAGATTTGTGTCATGGTTTGAATCTACACTAATATTCCAGAAGCACTAGTCTGGTGCACTACTGAGAGGAAGTGGATGTGATTTAGGACGCAGCCGGTGTGTGGTTCTTACCTGTAGCTCGCGCGCCTGTTTTCCGCCACACCTTGATGATTAACGGAAGATTCGGATTATTCCAGCCTCCTCCGGAGAGCAGACCAAACTCCGTGTATTTCTACTTCCTGTTTCCTTCCTTACAGTCAGTCCCGTGAGGAGGAGGAGGAGGAGGAGGAGGAGGATGTCCGCGCGCGGTCCGGTTAATCCGGTACAGACGGTAAACTCTGGTGCACGGAGTGACTCTCAGGCTTCAGGACGCACGCATTAATCCCGCATGTGAGAGGTGCTGAGGAGAGACGCGCTCGTGCCGCTGCGCTCGCGCCAACTCCCAACCGGTGGAAAGTAGCGCGCGCATGCGCCTCTCTCCAAAACTCGCTACAAGTCGCCGAGTGACGTCACGGCTCCTCAATTTGCATATTGAGGATAATAATTGAGATGATTTCCATATTAAGAAGTTTTATAAGTGGAAGAACACCGCGTTGGATTTAATCTAAGATGAAATGTATTGAAGCAGAAAGGTTTTCCTCAA
>JAFFST010000644.1:11799-21799 GCA_022414735.1 Noturus placidus | reverse complement strand
AGCAACTTGAGTGTGTGTGTGTGTGTGTGTGTGTGTGTGTGTGTGAGAGAGAGAGAAAGATATTAACCCATTTAAGTGTGTGAGTACAGAAACAAAGCTTTCCCACTGTAAGAATTGTTTTAAAATGAAATCTAAATCTGTGTAAGACTCGGGCTCCACTTCGTCTCTTACTTTAAAGGAATAAAGGATAACTGCTTTAGTGATTTTTTAGTTCATTAATAAATACAGGTCATGTGATCTCTTCAATCTCTCTCATCACACATTAAAAACGAACGGTAGTAAGATCTCAGACTGAAAGCACAAGCAGTTCTGGAAAATAGATTTGAGGTGAAATTATTCAACAAAATCTCGAGTTTGACTTTAATTTGAAATCAGAGCTGAAAAAACTCTCAAATCTTTAATAAACTGAAGCGTTGTCCCTCTGGATTTCTTTCTTACTTACAGCAAAACTTTAATTTGTTGTAAACTATAAATCTTTTCAATTCCTGAAATGATTTAGATTATTTAATTTAAATATTTTGCAGCAGTGTGTGTTAAATGTTCTTCTTTCTCATCATCATCATCATTATTATTATTGGTAGTAGTACAATAAATAATAATAATTCTATAAATAAAAAAGTAAATGAACCAGCAGGTGAATCAGAAACACTCACTTACAGGTGTGCTGTGTCTTTAAGAGCCGACTGGAGCTGCTGATTGGCTCTCTGGAGGTCTGAGTATCCCATGATGCATCTGTGTCAGATGCGAGAACAATGTGAGAATTCTCCACAAGCTGAGACAAACCAGTTCAATCCGGGTGAGAAGGTGTGTGTCTGTGTGTGTGTGTGTGTGTTAATGAGATGTTGTGGTTCAGTACAGTCTACAATGCACCCTTGTTCACTTCCCTTAAGCCTTTAGAGGTGTGTATTAACAGTGTGTGAGGATGCAGAGTAAAAACACACACACGCACACACACACACACACAGCTGAATATTTATATAAACACATTAATAAACACTACAGCACACTGAGTTCTGTACTGTAAATAAACAAATAAATAAATAAATAAATAGCAGTCCCACTGGCCCATTAACAGCTATTGTTCATGGACTAGAAATGGGTGGGGCCTAAAGAGGGCCCCTCCCTTCTGTGTTTCATACACACACAAAACAGAAATGGAACAGTGCAATTATTGCTACACACAGAGGCCAGTCTCTGTACAGCACAGTGGAGGTTAAAGGTCACAAACATCATGCTCTACTCCTCCAGGGTGCAGAAGGCATTCTGCATGTCTTCCAGGAACTGAGCATAATCAGTTTTAATCTCTCCCTCTCCTTCCTTTACTGGGTCCTGAACACACACACACACACACACAGAGCGAGAGAGAGAGAGAGAGAGAGAGAGAGAGAGAGAGAGAGAGCAAGACAGAAGAGTTTTAATTCTCAACATCTGAGTTCAGCATGTTTGTATGTGTGTGTATGTGTGTGTGTGTGTGTACTTGTCGTAAGGTGCGTATCAATTCTGTGGCAGGAAGTCGTCTTTGATGAGTTTGTCCACTTCTAGTGTGCTTCGTTTCGGCCAGAGACCCCTGAGGAGACCAAACACACCATCCTCACTGTAGTGCTGTGTCCCAAATCAACAGATTACTCAACTACACTCGAAATAGTGTACCTAAAATAGTAAGCTACACGTCCCAATGTACACACCATCACTATACACACTACACTAAAAAGGTTTAACTGAATGGGCAGGTAACCACACACACCCACACACACCTTTCCGTTGAGCTGGACTATCTCAGAGGTCCTCCTCCTCCTGCAGCATCTCTATAGCTTTAGTGTGCAGCAGGATGAACTTGGGGAAGTGTTTATCGTAATACTCGTCCAGCACCCGCTTGTATTTACTGTAACTAACCAACCAGTTCACTGACGGGAAGTGTTTCCTCTGAGCCAGTGTCTTATCCAGACCCCAGAGAGAGAGAGAGAGAGAGAGAGAGAGAGAGATCTTATCAAATCAATGTACACTGAAAGTAAATGCAGAATAAAAGCATTTTTAGCGTGTTCAATACCATTGTGTCATTCTGTGTCATTCCACTTTATTACACATAACTTTATTTATGGATTTTAATGTTGTGAATTCGTTATATTTTCAGATTTCTTGAGCTAATATTGATGTCTGGTGAAAATCTCATGTGAATAACCTCATCGTAAATATATTTACTGATAAACACATTCAATACTTATTTCCATCGCTGTACATAAAGGAACTGGCGAGCAGTCTGGAGCGGTCAGTCCCCTGTCTCACTCTGTGGGCCTGCTGTACACAGATGACCTGGTCCTGCTGTCTCCCACTGAACAATATATATATATATATATATATATATATATATATACAAGGCAAGCTATTTAAAATTGACTGTGGAACAGTCGAGGCATCAATAAGGCAACTAATGTTGTCTAGGATTTAGCGTCAAATTCTGTTAGGCAAAAGCGCGCCATTACGGCTCAATATAGCGCTCACGATACATTACAATGATTACAACACAGATCCAAAATGGCGATGAACGGGTTGCAGTTTCGCGCTTACAGATTTTCAGTTCATTCCCTTCCTGTATTTGCGGCATTGTAGAACTACAGTCCATAAATTGTGTTTACATGTTTCTATATTATGAGATATTTCTGTGTAAATGTATTTGTCTGTTTGGTTTTTACATTTCTACATTCCGGGTGCATTATTTGTGCTTTATTTTACACGCCCACAAACTGCATGGTGTCCTCCCAGACAGACGATGGCGCTGTGAGCAGTCTTTCAGCCATGTCAGTTGCTTATTAGCGGGCATCCGGGGCAAATGGAACATCCGGGGAATTTGCTTTTCTGGAAGGAGACCGTGGGTGGCGGGATTTTGCTGAATATTAATCGGTAACAATGGTTCCTTTAAAAGCGCGTCCTAATGCGCATTTCTGCTTGTTAATGTATCGTGTGGTAATAAATAAAGATATTCGGACACATTTCAGACCTGCTAGTTAAAGTTAATATCAGTAATGAGCGTGGCCTGAGTAATATTAGCTAGCTGCCAGGCAGTGTTGTTAGCCTGTTGAGTATGCTAGCTAAGATGTGCGCTGACTAGCAAGCGGCTTTTATTATAACATGCAGTTAAAGTTTTATTGAAATTATTTGAGATATTTGTCAGCTGATTTTATTAGTAAAAGATCCGCTAGCTGAGTTTATTAGCTTTGATTAGCCGTGCAGTTCCTCCTACAGAAGAGCAGTGTATAAGGTATAAATATAATATATTTAAATATCATTTCCCTTAAAGAGGAAGAGAAATGAACTAATACTCTATTCATGTTATTTCTACTAATGCAGAAATAAACAAAAGTCTGTGCTGGAGTTCCTGATTCCATGTAGAAGTAGTGCCCTATGTAGTGTGCATTATGTCCACTAGGTCTTCATGGGGAAAGAGAGGGAGAGAGAGCAGATCAAATCTAATAAATCTGGAGCTTTGTGTGACGTATCACTGAGTGATGACTTGTTCTGTGTGTGTGTGTGTGTTCAGCGTGATTTAGTGCCTGTGTGTCACGGACGGACGGTCGGACCGACATGGCGGACAGTGATGATGAGTACGATCGCCGGCGCAGGGATAAGTTCCGCAGAGAGCGGAGCGACTACGATCGGTCTCGAGAACGAGAAGACCGGCGCAGAGACGACTGGAGTGATCGGTGAGCGCCAGGGAATCTACACCACTCGTTAAAAACAGACTAACAGAGCTCTGCAAACGATATATTCATCTAAATAAACTCCTATTTATTGTGAGACGTACCGTGTTTATGGAGAACATGGCCTCCACCGTGAAAGTGCTGGTTCTTGTGTTCCTGCGTGGTTTTTATTTGTGTTTGTTGTGTTTGTGGCGAACTGGCGGCCGTCGGCCAGAGAGTGGGATCGCGGGAGAGAGAGGCGGAGCCGCGGCGAGTACCGCGAGTACGAGAGAGGACGGAGGGAGAGGTTCTCACCGCCTCGGCACGACATGAGCCCGCAGCAGAAGCGCATGAGGAGGGACTGGTACTGTGTTTACATGCAACTTTGTAAAAAAAAAAAAATTTGATAAATGAGGTGCATTTATATTAAACGACTAATCTTAAGGAGTGTGTATGTACAGACACACACACACACACACACACGTGCACACTGTGCTTTAACTTTCTAAACCTCTCTCATGCTGTGTTCTTCCCCTCTTCAGGGATGACCACGGTGGAGACCCGTATCATGGAGGTTATGATCTGGGTTATGGAGGAGGTGGAGGACCCAGTTACGCCCCTCCACAGCCTTGGGGTCACCCTGATATCCACCTCATGCAGCCGCACCATGCTATCCCCATCCAGGCCAGGTGAGTGCGCTGTGTAATCACTTCATAACTCTGCTATATTATTAATAATGTGCGCTGGGTTAGATCAGGGGTTTCCAAACTTTTCCAGGGCGAGGCCCCCAAATGGCATTAACATGTGACCGAGGCCCCTCTTTTGCAAGATGTCTTTAGAACGCATTAAAAATACAGAGTTCTGAATATATCCCCCTTTTTTATTAATAATTACATCTCACAAATTTACATTACATTAGGAATTGATTGTGTGTGTGTGCGTCTGAGAGTGAGAATTTTTCACACCAAATTGTTGAGGCCCCCAGGTGACCCCCCCCCCTCGCGGCCCCCACTTTTAAAACCACTGGGTTAGATAACCGATGTTTTCTTTCGCAGGTTGGGGAACATCCATGACCTGGACCTGGGTCCTCCTCCACCAGTGATGAAGACCTTCAAAGAGTTCCTGTTGTCTCTGGATGACTCTGTGGACGAGACGGAGTCGGTCAAACGCTACAACGAGTACAAAATCGAGTTCAGACGCCAGCAGATGCAGGAGTTCTTCCTTTCTCACAAAGGAGAAGAGTGGTACGACCCCGAGTCAGTGATTTGTGTGTAGATGACGGCGTTGTGTTTAATAATGCATGCGGTTGTAATAGCGCAGGAAAGGAGAGGCAATGGGAGTGGGGTTGAGTGATGCAGGAGGAGGAATAGCTTCTGTGTGTTAATGCTGGGGTTTTATTCCAGATTAAATCAAACACTAATGCATCTGAACTGAATTTCGAGCTCTGCCTTATTGGGACGGTGTTAGTTCTCTCTTATATCCACGTCTGCGGTTTGCTTCCAGATCAGACCGTCTCAATCCTCGGTCTAAAAACATTCGTGTTTTTTTTAAATAAATAAATGACTTTTCTTGAAGACCAATCAGACGAAGCGCTGCTTGTTTCTTGTGTTTGTGAGAAACCGCAAAGAAGCGTCGACTCCTCTGTCCTGAAGACGTCTATGAAATTAAAGAGTCAGCTTTTTACAAAGCGCTGACACTGGAGACTCCTTCCATAAACGCTACATAGACGTTTATCATTCAACGGTAGTGCCGAATGAGCTGTTACCGTGGAAACGGTGTTAGACGTGTTCGAACGAGCGCATTAATATTGACCTGAGCTACTTTTCTAGAAAAGTAATCCGCACCTTCTGACCAATCAGGACCCAGCACTCGGTAGCAGCAGTGCGGTGTAAAGTCCTCTATAGACGCGTCGAGACGCTAACGCCGTCCCAGCAGGCTGCAGTCTCCTGATTGTTGTTTATTTTCCTGACCTTGTTTTTCTCCACAGGATTATTGCTTTATTACCTTAAACAGATGTCATGCTTCATGTTCAAGTTTGTTTTCTTTTCTTTTTTTTACTCCAATTAACAAACGGAATTGCTTCTTCCCTTCTTCCACGGCAAGGTTTATCAGAAGACGAGTGTGTGGGAACTCCGCAGGAGGCCGTGTGATAGAGAGTCAGGGCTCGCACTGCGCACAATGCAGCTGCTTTAGAAACCAAGTGTTCAGGGTTGTAGTCAGACAGTCCACCCAGCGCACAAAAACAAACCTCCCGTCTTTTTCACCTCCTTTTTTTGATATGCGGGAATTGAAAATGGCAAGCGTGCAGAAAAATGTGTGTTTTTTTTTACACGCACACACACACACACACCCCTGAGGAGCCCTCTCTGTCTATATGTGGTAATACTGCGAGTTAAACCTGCAGGTAAATGTTTGTTTTGAGCCAAAAAATGCAGATTTGATGACAATGTTGTTTATTGTGTTTGTGTTTCTCCCTGTAGCTGTGGTGAGTGGAACATTTACTTAGTTTTTATTTCATTCTATACACAGTTACTGAGTCAGAGGAGGGGACAGGATATTGTGTATACACACACACACACACACACACACACACACACACACAGTGGTATAAACAGGAAGTGATGTAAATACCATTCATTATTCAGTGTTTTTTCATTTCTTTAGAAAGAAGTCTTTAATGTTTAGTGTGTTCTACTAGAGAGAGTGAGGGAGAAGACTTGCTGCTGTTAACTCTCCTTCTCTCACACTCCTCTCATTTCTTCATGTCTGCTCTGTCTCTCTCCCTCTGTGTCTCTCTCCCTCTGTCTCTCGCGCTCTCTGCCTCTCGCGCTCGCTCTGTCTCTCTCGCTCGCTCTCTGTCTCTAGGTTTCGCTCGAAGTATCACCCTGATGAGTCGGGGAAGAGGAAGGCCGGCGCTCACGCCGCTCTGCAGAACCGTCTCCGTGTGTTTCAGTATTTAATGGAGAACGGCTGGTTCGATAACATCTCCATGGACATCGATCGCGCACCGCAGATCTTAAAGATCCTGGACGCAGGTTCGAGAGGACGTTCATGTCACGTCACATTGCGGAAAACAGTTTTTACTCACTAACATCACATTTGGTGTAAAACGTGCTTTCTAAAATAAAATCAAAATGTGTTTGATGTTTCTTTGATCAGTAAAGATGATTTTGGTCACGTTATCAGTGTTTAAGTGAGGTGTTGGGCCTTGATAAACCCGGGTATATTTTGTTTGTCCAGCCGTGATAAAGATGGAGGGAGGGACGGAGAACGATCTGCGCATCCTGGAGCAGCCTCTGGAGGACGAGGAGGAGAGGGAGAGACTGGCGTCAGGAGGACCGCCGTCTGAAAACCAAAAACGTGACGAGAACAGAGGAGTGGAGAGCGACCGCAAAGCGTCCGCCGAGAAGGACGACAAAGTGGTGCGTTTACTCCATCACACACTCGCCTAAAATCTCTCTCATCAGGCCATGTTTATTAATCAGGAGTCCGCTATTACACACACACACACACACACACACGCTCTGTATATTGTATATTAACTGATTGCAATGCATTGTGGGACATTGTGAGTGTGTTGAATGTTTTCTGTCATGTTTTTGATTGTGACGACATGATGGAGAGATGAAAAAAAAACCCTTACCTCAAATAATGCGCTTGTAGTGACCAATTCTGTATCACTAGTGCTCTCGGCCAATCAGAACACAGCATGCTGGAATGAAGGTTTGTGATGGTGTGGTAACAAATATAAACTCATTTCTGTAGAAAGGTAAGAGATGGGAACTGAGGTGTGTGTGTGTGTGTGTGTGTGTAGGGAGAGAGTGGAGATGTCGGAATGAAGGATGCTGAAGCAGGAGCTGAAGGAGACAAACCTGAGAAAGAAGCTCCAACTGAGGAGATTTCAGAGCCAAAGAAGGTGTGTGTGTGTGTGTGTGTGCGCGCCTGTGCACTTGTTTTATATAACTGTCTTCATGCACATGTTTAACGTCCTGTCTGTCTGTCTGTCTCTCCAGCTGAGTAAGAAGAGGAAGCGGAAGCACAGCGGCGACAGCGAGGACGAGGCGAGCGCCTCAGAGAGCGAGTCAGAGTCGGACTCCGACTCCAACTCGCACTGCTCGGAGAAACCTGAGGAGCGAGAGAGAGAGGCAGAGGGAGATGGAGAGCTGGAGGGGGATGGAGAGGGAGAAGTGGATGGAATGAATGAAGAAGGAGAAGAGAAGGAGGAAGAAGAGGAAGAGGAGGGTGAAGGTCAGTGTGGGGGTTGTTCTCTCTATTGCTCTCTCTGTAAGAACATGTTGCTGAACTGTGTGTGTGTGTGTGTGTGTGTAGCTGATGTGAAGGAGCGAAAGGAAGAGAAGCAGAGCGAGAAAGAGAAGGAGGAGAAGAAAGTGAAGGAGGATCAGCCTCCTAAACCTCGTCCACTTCACATGACCTGCTCTCTGTTCATGAGGAGCATCGCACCCACCATCTCTAAAGCTGAGATCGTCGCGGTCAGTTCATTCATGAATCGGTTACGGCGTCAGAACATTGATTTATTTATTTATTTATTTGCTGGTAATTGAATGTATAATTGCTGACTGATGATGATGATGACTCTGTCCATCCTCAGTTGTGTCGTCGTTATCCTGGATTCATGCGCGTGTGTTTATCTGAACCACAACCGGAGCGCAGGTAACACACGCGCACACACACACACACACACACACACGGTGATGCCCTGTCTGTTAATTTAAAGTTATAATAATGATGTGCATTTATGATTTTGAGTAAGTTTTAAAATCGTGTGTGTCAGGTTTTTCAGGCGTTGCTGGGTGACCTTTGACCGAGCCGTCAACATCAAAGAGATCTGCTGGAACTTACAGAACATCCGTGTGAGTGATTACACCTCCATTTTACCTTTATTTATTTATTTATAGAGTTTGGGTTCAGTGTAAAGCGTGAGTACGATTCCATGCTCACTAATTCACTGAAACCCTGAGATGAGCACACGTCACATCTCTGTAAACTTTTCTGGAACCTTCCACAGTGGAGTTTCTCTCTCTTTTATGTGATATTGTGTGTGTGTGTGTAGCTGCGTGACTGTGAGTTAGCTCCAGGAGTGAATCGGGATTTGGCGCGGCGCGTGAGGAACATTAACGGAATCACGCAGCATAAACAAGTTCTTAGAAATGACATCAAACTGTCTGCTAAACTTATACACGCCCTGGACGACAGGGAGAGACTGTGGGGCCACAGAGACACACACACTGCTGAGGTGAGACACACACACACACACACACATATATATATATACACGTGTGTATGTTTGTATAAATGAAATGTACTACTCTCTGTAATGTGTGTGTGAAGCTTCCAGCTCGGAACCCCATCCTAAAAAACATCACAGATTACCTCATAGAGGAAGTGAGCGCTGAGGAGGAGGAGCTACTGGGAAATTCGGGCGGAGTTGACTCTGAGGATGGGAATAAGGAAGGGAACCCCACTGAGGTCACTGTGGAGAGAGATGAGAAACTGGTCAAGGCAGGAACACCTGCAGCTTCCTCACACATCACCATTGACTCTGATACACACCCTGTGGGGTTTAAAGAGCGTTAAACAGACTCTAAGCTCTTTAACTGTGTGTGTGTGTGTGTGTGTGTGTGTCAGGTGTTGGATCGTCTGCTGTTCTATCTGCGTATCGTTCACTCCATCGATTATTACAACATGTGTGAATACACGAGCGAGGACGAGATGCCCAACCGCTGTGGGATCATCCACGTCCGCGGCCCGATTCCTCCAAACCGCATCACACACCGAGAGGGTGAGACACACTCACACACACTGCTCCATCATAAAGAGTGCACCGTTACAATGTTCCGAAGGTTCTGATTACACTTCAGTGTTTAATCCGTGTGTGTGTGTGTGTGTGTGTGTGTGTGCGCGCGCAGTCAGTGACTGGGAGAAGACGTTCGAGGAGAAACTCAGCCCCTTATTCAGCGTGAAGGAAACCCTGTCCGAGGAGGAAGCCCTAAAAATGGGACGGAAAGATCCGGAACAGGAAGTGGAGAAGTTTGTGTCTGCGAACACACAGGAGCTGGGGAAGGACAAGTGGCTGTGTCCTCTCAGCGGCAAGAAGTTCAAGGTGCAGTTTCCAGATACAAGAACATCACCCCTCTCTCTCTCTCTCACTCTCTCCCTCTCTCGCTCTCTCACTCTCTCTCGCTCTCTCTCACTCTCACTCACTCTCACTCGCTCTCACTCACTCTCTCGCTCTCACTCTCTCGCTCGCTCTCTCTCGCTCGCTCTCTCTCTCTCGCTCTCACTCTCACTTTCTCTCTCACTCTCTC
>JAFFST010000643.1:36663-48924 GCA_022414735.1 Noturus placidus | reverse complement strand
TATATATATATATATATATATATATATGTATATATATATATATATATATATATATATACACACACACGTGTATATATATTCATTCATTAATTACATTGCATGGGCTTTGTAACATTAGTTTTTAATTTCACGCAAGAAACCAAATGCTATTTATTCTGTCCAATATAACACATATTATATAATAAGTTATACTGTCCCAATTTACCTGATGTCCCAAAATACTTACTCCTACTCCTGTCAGTAGGTTTTCAAATTGTAACAACAGCCAATGGTGGAATTCTATGTGGAAAAATAAAACACATGCCTAGTATCACCTAGTCATTCAAGTTCATCTTTGTAGTTTAACTGTCAAGCTCAAGTGGATTCCTTCCATTTGTAATACACAAAATTCTTTATTTCTTAGATTCTTTGAGGCAGATACTAGAACTGAAATGCTGGATTGGTATCAGATCAGATGTGACCATATGATTTTCTGGTCCACAACACTGTGAGCATTGTTTTAAGGCATGTTGATATACATGTATTAAAAGCCTGCAGGTACACACTTGAGGAAACTAAGGCTAAGTCTATCACCCTAAAGTGTCTTTCAGCTTGTGCTTCAGGAGGAACCCTTAAATGTTCTCCATAGAACCATACAACAAGGTTGAGCTTTTCACACAATTAGCTAGAAATGCATTAATCAAAAGAATCCTCGAGGAAGCATTTTTCTAATAATACTTACTTGATTATTGTAAACTGATACCCAGACCTTTGATACTGGTATTGTATTGAAAAAGGAAAGAAAAATTAACATGCAAGAGTTAATTGTCTGTTTCCTTGGAAAGAGAGGGCAAGGAGTGAATATTTGTCATACTTCAGCTGAAGCACATAGAAACATTGCTGAAGTATGTGTATCTTGTTACAGGACACAATACAATAATAGATGCACTCTGATGCATTCTGAAAACGGTGTAAGATTCTAATGTCCTCTTTTCATCGATTCAGGGAGAATTGCTCAGAGGGTGAGGAGGAAAACCAACAGATGCCATGGAAGCTAAAACAAGAGCTGAAGGATTCACTTGTTGATATGTACAAAGGTATACTGGAATTATGAGTTGTCTGTCAAAAAATGGTTATAATAGTTCAGCCTATCTAGTTCAAGAATGCTGTTGCAAGGTACTGAATGAAGAGCTTTTTGTAATGTAGGTTGTGCTCTGTCCTTCTCCACCCCGTAGATTAACCTCATGGTTGTGAATGCCAAGTCAATGCACATTCAGAGAAAATTCAAGACTAACTCAGAAACCACATAATGCACAACTAAGTAGCATGCCTAAATTGAAATGATGCCAATTACATACTGGAACACAGTTTTAGTGAACCGATTGAAATTGTAGGACATTATTGTTTATGCACACTGTGGTTGCATATATGTGCATGATCATGACTGGAATAGACAGGTAGTGACTGGTCAGCACCATATCTCCTTGAAGTTCTAGCCTTGTTTCACACTGAAGCTAAGCAGGGTTGACCTGGAAAGTTCCTGGATTGGAGACTTTCTGGGGAAAACTAAGGAACTGGTATTAGTGCTGCTGGTAATGGTATTAGTGAGGCCACTAGGTGGCGGTTCCCATGGGGTCTGTGTGCCCCAGTGTAGTGACACTATCCTGTAGAAACAGCATCATCTTTCGGCTGAGACCTTAAACCATGGTCGCGACTCTCTGTGGTCATTAAAAATCCCCCCATTGGTCTTTATCTATCATGGCCTCATAATAATCCCATCTCTGAATTGGCTACATCAGCCTCTAGTCTGTGGTGGGCGTTCTGGCGCACTTTGGTTAAGGAGCACCCTCCCCCCATAGAATATAGTCTTAAAATGCTGTGAGAGCCTCATAAATCCAGCATTAGACGGAAAACTGTTTTAAATCAAAATTAGCATGCAGACATTGATATGGCCAGAAGAGGGCAGCCTTACCATTTTAAATGGTTACTACAATCCCGACTACTCACTGATTCGGTTATGGCATTCAGTTTTACTGTGTGAACCTAGTTGTTAAGGGGATACTTTAAATTAGTACACTCTTTATTCACAGCATACTCTTGTGCATAAGTCACATTTTGAGACGGTAATAATTCCAAATAGGGCAGCTGTGGCTCATTCGGTAGAGCGGGTTGTCCATTAATCCACTAATCGTAGGGTTGGCGGTTCGATTCCCGGCCCGGATGACGCCACATGCCGAAGTGTCCTTGGGCAAGACACTGAAGCCTAAGTTGCCCCTGATGGCAAGTTAGCTCTGCTACCATTGGTGTGTGAGTGTGTGTGTGTGAATAGGTGAATGAGACACAGTGTAAAGCGTTTTGGATAAAAGCGCTATATAAGTGCATCAGTTACCAGTTATTCTTTGCTTGCTTATTGACGAGGATGTGAGTGGAATAGTGTTCCCGGGGTTGATTCTGGATGCTCTGTGACTCTGACCAGCATGAAGCTGTTACTAAAGAAAAGGAATGTCATAACTAACAACATGTAAATAGTAAGAGTGAATTAATGAAAGATGCTGGATAGATTACTAAACTCTATCCAAAATTACTAAAATCAGCAAGAATATTCTGGCTAAAAAAGGTCACTCCTTTAAAAAAAAAAATAATAAAAAAAAAAAAAAACAACGGAGCTGTTGTATCTTACTGAATACCATGTGGGAGGTGTAAGGTTGTTCATGCTTGTAGCAATCAGTTTCTGGTGCCATTGTAATTCAGATTAAAGCTACATCCAGAGAAAGAGTTAGTGCTCACGTGAGCGTCATGTATGCATCGGCAGTCTTGAGTGTGTTTTGTGAAGACTGATGTTTGGAGTATGACCTTCATGCTGTGCCCTCTGGTGTTGTTTGTGTTTGCTTTTGATGTAATGCTTCGCTTGCCGTTTCACTGATAGGCTGTGACATCCTGGTGCAAAGCCACCTAAAGCATTGCATCCTAGAGATGGGTGGAGGCCAGTAGCCGGAAACAGGATCTTACTTAGCGCATATCCTGACACCTGAGGCTTCAGGATTCAGTTGTGCGTGCAAGTGCGAGCACCTGCAGGCAGGGCTGCTTGCCCATTTTTAGTGTGCTTGTTGAGGGTGGGGTAGTATTTAAGTGCACCACATCTGAACGGTTAATGTCTTATTTATAGCTTGCATGCATAAATGTGCCTGTAAGCATTGCACACAATTTTTTTTATGCATAAACTGAAATTTCATAACGAGCTACACTTTAGGGCAGGTTCATTGTTTAGTGTCTCTTAGCTATGAAAATATGACACCATTCGAGCTGAGCCTTATATCATCTATTGTAAAATGTATTTCATATACAGCAGGTATTAATCTAATTAAAATACTGGTATTAACTTTGTCAATTAGGACTGTCAATGTAGGCAGCATCTGATGAACCTTTACTGTAGATCTCCCTTGTGGCTAGGCATTGTCAGTTTGTCCCTAATTTGCATCCTAAAATAAGAAATATTTTGCGGGTTGTTTAAAATCCTTGACCATGGAATATTTCCCTATAGAAAAGAGTTTAAATCTATGGGCGGGTGGTATATCCAAAAAAATTACGAGCCATTTTCAATATGGACAATGTCTATCACCATATTTATTTTGCTGAGCTTTTGATGATGAAGCTTTTTTCAAACAAAAAGTTGTTTGGCTGTGTTTATTTACTGCAAAAAAATTACATCTTTAAAAATTTGAATATAGTCAGATTTATCAAGTATTTTCTTTTATACGATTACACTTCAATCGAATGTAAGATTATTTAACCATTTTCAACTGATTTCCAATTTTATATTTTCTTGTTCTATTTGCAGGCAATTTTGCTTCTTTCTAGAAACAATTGCTTAAAATTAGCAAAATGCCCTGACAGTAGAACAAGAAAATGTAAAGTGTGAAATGAGTTGAAAATGTCCAGGAAAACTATTTTAGAAATCTTATTTGTTTTTTTTTTTGGTTTGGTTTTTTTTTTGTAGTCTTCTAATAGGATATTCTAGATCAATTTGACTGTAATTCAAGATATTTTCATTTGCTAAGATAGAATTGTTTTTCAGCGTTTAAAGCATAATTCAGAAATTGTTTTCTATAACCCAAAATTTTCATACATGTAATCTAGCTAGTATAAGGAAGAAGATGGAAACAGTTGCTAAAAACAGATTTTAAACTCCTGTCAGTTACTTGTTACAGTGACCGTAGACACGAGTCTCATAAAAGTGTTTCATCAGGTAAATGTGTAGTGGGCTGAAAAAACCTGTTGGATGCCATTGCAGCTGAATTCTGGCAAACAGCCAAAAAAAATCAGGTGTTGTAAGCAGAAAAACTTCTTTTGGCCAACATAATGTGATACCTCATATTTAAGAAACCATAAATATAAACCACATGGCGAGTTTTTTATTTCCTTTAAATTTGGAAAGCTATCTTCCTGCAAAGATGTTGCGTAAGGAGCCAGTCTGATTAAAGATGTCTGAAACCATGCTAGCAAAGTGTGATTTCTTCACACAGTGAATGTCAGGCTTTAATCTTTGGATAGTTATGTGCATTAGTGAAATGAATATAATCTTAATTGATCCCGTTTGTAATCAGATACCGGCTGTTGAAATGTGATGCTCATATGCAATTTTCTCCCGTTTTCATTGTTTTTGGGGGAAATAGAGTTTAAAACTGTTGATAACTTTACTTCTGGGTGAGATGTATGCAAAGGGGAAGACATTTCAGTTCAGGTTTCAGAGCTATATAGAGTACATACTGTGAAGATTTCAACATGTGAAGGGTTTTCAATATCAGGTTGTCCTATCACAGAAGAAACTAGCCTGAGCTTTGGCTCAGTTTATACATGAGCAAATCAGGATTGTTACACATGATGATTATTATTATACATCAGTATTATGTCTTTGTACACTACTGTGCAAAAGTCTTAAGCACCCTATTTTTTTTTTAGTACAAACTTTGCTATAGATTTTTTTTATTTTATGATTTCTACATTATTGAGTTAGTACAAAAATATTCTACATTCCTGAACATTAGTTTTCCAGCACAAAATTAAATGTTACAGAAAAATTTCTGTGTCATTAATGAAAGCAGAATATTACGTAAAATACACTTTTCAGACAAAAAAAACCCCCACAATGAAGGCTTCTGGGTTTTGCGGCAAAAATATGAAGCTAGTGCGACAGTCAAAGTCTCCAGAAGAACTGTGTCTGGTTCTGCAAGATGCTCAATAAAACTTACAGCTCATTTCCTTATAAAATTGCACTAATTGTTCCGGAGACTACTGTTTTTATATTATATTATATTATTTATTTATTTTGTCCCACCAAATATTGAATTTGTTTCATTCATTACCATTTACTGCTCTTTACATGTGCCTAAGACTATTGTACAGAACTGTGTGTTCTCTACTAGATTAGAAGTTTTGTTACACCCCAAAGATGCGAGTCAGTTGTCTTTCTCTGATTAGCCAAACCGTTTTCTGACTTTCTGCTAGGTGCTACAGGTATATACAAAAAGAAAAACACTTTGTATAATGAGGCATCTGCACAGGACAACACTGTGAGGAATATGGTCAATGAAAAGTAAAATGATATTAAACTCACATTAATTCACTAAATTAGTTACATTGTGTTGCTTAATATGGCAAGTGAACCGGCAGATTCAGTCAGTTTTGCATAAATGTGTGCATAAATATTTTATAGCTTTGAGATAATTCTATTATATTTACAACTTTAATCCAGAATTAAATTTCATGTGTGAGGAATGGTGTTTGAACGTGTTATTTCACCTTCTGCATCCCTGCTGTGTTTATTTGTCCACTGTTGTTTGGGATAAGCGTACGGCCGTGGGCAGGATTGTGTTATTACAACTGATCTGTGGTCTGGCTATGGGTTGTTTTCTTACACGGTTAAACTGTTCTTTGCAGTCCAATTTCAGTGCGTGCACACACACACACACACACACACACCCACACACACACACAATAAACAAGGCATGTTCTCTATGGAGCTGAATTGCTGCTCCTCACAAGGAGGGCAGGGAAAAAAAAAGCTACAGTCTCAACATGCTTTGTTCTTAGCAGGTGAATCGACCTTTGACCTAACCTTTGGTCCCCTTCCCTATGCACCAGCCTCCCAGGCAGGAAATGTACTGTTTAGTCCTATCACTTCTGTTCTGACAACTGCAGCTTGTGGTGGTACGTCAAAGTCGTGGTGCAGTATTCTGTCTTTTTCCCCTGCCAGTCGCCCACCCTGATTGCGCATCGGGCTTTGCCTCCTAGGAGGGAAGGAGGCGCGTTTGCGGGCAGTTTCGCGGCTTCCATGTGGGTCCCATTGAAGTTCAAAATCCCTGGAATTGAGTGCCGAGTGGCCTAATAGGCTCGCCCTCTGCCTAAGTGGGTGGTCCAGCAAGGCAGAATTGTACGCTCACAGATCGAGGGATTCCATAGGCTCTGTCCCCTTTTGTCTCTGTGTGTTAGTTTAAGGACTAGACCCAGGGTGGGCACTGCTTAACTGAGACGAGGCTGCTTACTATGATCTTCCACCAAAGACACTTCACACAAACTGTGTGTTTGTGATTAAATCGCAATAGTTTTTAAAAATATTTTATAATTATACCAGCTAGGAAAAATAGTTTACATTAAGAACTGTTTGTGAAATGAACGTTCATTTCCACATAGATGAATTGGGTCTGTCTTGTCAAGGTTAATATTTGAAGGGGTTTGTTTTCCATTCATTATTTCCTTCATGAGAAATGTAGTTATTTTACTGCAACACTTAACAGATACGTTTCTGTCCCAGCTTGCATTTCCATTCTGCATCTAGTTGAACTGACGCCCACTTGATGCAAACTAGGCTGCCACCCAGTTGCGGGATTCCGGGAGACCTAGTGATGGTCCATGAAGCAGAGAGGAAAACAAACAGGCCCAGCTTTGGTGTGAACCACAGATGCTTGGGAACTGTTTGAACAGGGAGCAATTCAAACGGTCTCTCCTGTGGCCTGTGTTCAAACATCAAGTGGTAATGAGGACTGAGTGCCTGGTCCTGTTGCCCTGGCCTCCCCTCAATCCATCAACACATTCCCCTTCTGAAACATGCTCTCATGCCATGGTGTCCTTTTCACGTTATGGGGAGTTAACATTTAGTTTTAGTTGTGACTTATTGAAACGTAAAGGAGAAATGTATTAAAACACTGAAATATGAACTATTGCGTATTTACCGATATGGATTCAGATAGGAATCTATTATGATTCAAGATTTTTGTTTTTCATTTTAGTAATTGAGAAGGCAGTGTTTTGAGGGCATCCTGTTTTCATTATTTTCTTTTAGCTAATGGTGGGAAGTCACGATTCTAACTAAGCTGGTTGAATTCCTCAGTCAACATCACATGCATTCACTGCATAAATAATTGCGTCATGGGATCAGATTGGAAAATATCCAAAATCCAACCTGCTACCAATCCGATGATTCAGGCAAAATACTAATAATCAGGTCAGATCACTGCATACCTACTTTTCCTTATGCTTATTTTTAAAATGAAAAATTTTGAAATGATCTTTATGGAAGTCCGTTTCAGTTTTGCATGTCCTTTAGAGAAAAACATACCTGCATGTGAGAATCCATGTGTGAGCCTGTATCTGGAAAGAGTATATACTTATGCAGCCATTCAATTGTATATCAGCTCTTCACTAAATATTTGCAAAGATGTACATCTCAGTGTGAACACACATACCACCTACATGCCTTAACCTCCCACAATACCACCAGCTGAAGTGAGATAGGTTTAGGTTGCCTAAAGGACAGGTCGAAGCACAAGCATCATTCATCCTTTTGAGAAAAAAAAAAGATAAGAGAGAGAAAAGCTCTGTTTGGATTCGGCACGTCATGAAAGTTCAACTTTGCAGTGCGTGTTGGAGAAAGGATTTTCAGAACAAAGGTAGAAGTGTTTGCCGAGGATTCTCACACCACTAGCTATGTGTGTGTTTTAGTGTTGGGCTCAAGGCGAGGTGGCATGCGCAGCAATAAAGCTGGATTTGTAACCTTTTGACTGTGTGGGTTCTTTTTTTTTTTTTTTTTTTTTAAAAAAAAACAGCTTACCTTTCATACTTGCAATCACTTTATGTATAGGGTTTGATTTGACCAAAGGGCTCATATAACCCTTGTTTCCATCTTGGTCAGTTTTTGTCCATGAACAAATGTTATCTGAAAGCCATTTTTACGCCTGTGTAACAGATTCAGTGAAACTGTTGCATAAGGTGAATAGAAACAGCAAGAAGGTGAGAGGGTGAAACTCTCGGTCCAAGCGTCTCTCATAAGACAGCTGACCTTCGGTTGACTCCATTCCTGAGCCCCACCTCTGCTGTTCGGCGTCTCTGAGATGACTAATAGCAGCTTCATGGCTTGCATAGCCACTTTGCGCCAGTTTCACAACCCTACTTGCCACAATACGTCTTTGTGTTCTGTAGTTTATACACTCAGGTTAAAATGCTTGTAACCTCATGCTTTGAACTTAGAATTTTTTATTTCCTTTTTTTTTTTTTACATTGAAAGGAATTTCTTTTTTCGGGGGGGGGGGGGGGGGTTGGTCTTGAAATGATCAGCATATAAATCAAAACTCTGCGTGATCATGAATGAACAGAGCTTTTAGTGAGTCAGGTTACTTATCAAGAAATACTGTTTAGTAATTAATCACACGAAGGAAAATCCAGCTATTAAAAATGTCTTTACGTTAAAATGTGATACTCACATTTTTTGGAAATCTTATTCTCCTGCTGAATGTACTGCATTATCTTCATTAAACCATGTAATATAGATTTTAAAAAATGTGTTCAAACTATTAAGAACAGAGTTCTAATAAAATACTTCTTCCATATTCAAATCTCTGTGGTAAGAGGAGCATTTTTGAATAAGACACGCGATCAGTATAAAGGTCTTCATTGCCTTGCTTCTGCTTCAATAATGTTACAGTATATTCCCTTGAAATATGAGCGAAAGCTTTCTCCCTCCTGTTTTCTCCTTTTATTCACTGCATTAAGCTCATCTTCAAATAACTTCTCTCTCTCCCTCCCAAATGTTAGCCAATGCAAATCTCAGCTTAGCCAGTATTTACCGAGCCAATTTTGAGGTTACCTTCAGCAAAGTACAGAGTCTCTAAAAATATTCACTATTGACATAAAAGAAATATATAGAAACAGTATTTGTAAAAGTATTCTGCCTGAAACAACTTTGTATTTCAAGCTACAAACCTTAGCTAAATCACATGTACATTATTCAGTACTAATAAACTCACCAATAAATGTTTCTTAAAATAGGACTAATATAAACTAACCTGTTTATATGTCAGATATATGTTCAGTTTTCAACATGCAGTTTTCCATATTTTCCACTTATTAAAATCTGTCTTTATTCATGTGAAAATTTTTTTTTTTTTTTGCCTTAAACATTGTTTTAGAAATGTACAGTGAGCAACTTATCCTATTTTAAATCTTAAGAAGACCATTACATTATTATTTAATAAGTAAAATCCGGTTTGGTCGATCTGTACACTACATGGACTGTCCAGATAAAATGGAAGACTTTATTTTATTTATTCAATCTCTGATATTAGCGAGCTGCTGTTTAAGTATATGCGTTGGACGTCACATACGATGCCATGCAAGACCTGGCTCTAAATTAAACTGTCATTTCTTAAAGTGATGTTAGAAGATGCAGCAGCCTTTGTTTGTCATGTCTACCTTACAGCACAGTGAAATTCTCTTTTTTGAATATTGCAGCTTGTTATATACAGTTTACTCACTTTAATTATTTGCAGTCTGCTTGCTGTGTGTTATTTTAGGAGTTGTTTTGAGTGCAGTGTTTGGGGTTTTATTTTTTCTCATGCAATGCTGCAATTTGTTCTGAAGTACAGGACTTCTGGTCTCTAATATTTTAGTATGGGATGCTAACATCTTGCTTTTAGAGAATCTATTCTAGGGTAGTTTAGCTTCTCAAAGCACTTCGAAGCGGTAGTGCTGTAGAGCGAAGGCAGGAGTTGGAAGTTCTTGCCCTCTCCTTACAGCTCATGGCTTTCCCACACCCAAATTAGCTGGAACGCAGGAAAATGAGGCACTCATCCTGCTAGATTTGGCAGGTCATTGCGCCTCCCCTCTTAATGCCTGGGGATCAGCAAATCTCGGCTTGTTAGATGCGACCGAGGCTGGATCCATCAAGAGGATCTGAGACAGCACTGCTTCCTCATTTTCCCCAATCTCAATTCAATTACCACCACGCCTGCTCTCAGAATGAGTTTAGGCCTATAAGACCGTTTCTGCAAGTCATAGCGTGCAATCTGCCTATTGGATATTTCAATCATCCAGGAAACAAAGGGCTATACACTCAATCACAGCGTGGACATAAAGTTAGAGCTTGTCATTATGTACTTGTGAAGGACTTTCTTATTTCTCCTATGATCAGACCGATAAAAATGTATTTCCAGATACTTTTTTTAGGCTACATAAATATCTGATGTCGAGAGTAATGTAGAACAGTATGTTAAGGCAAAGTATAGCAGTATCTGGTGTTACAGAAGATTTTA
Organism: Noturus placidus; assembly: GCA_022414735.1. Taxonomy (NCBI): domain Eukaryota; kingdom Metazoa; phylum Chordata; class Actinopteri; order Siluriformes; family Ictaluridae; genus Noturus; species Noturus placidus. Next base: position 38,362 of record JAFFST010000643.1, on the reverse strand, counting down.
CCTGAGTAAGAGTAATATTTTGACTCTTATTGACTGGTTTAAAATGTATTTGCATATTTGTCAGTTGTTTGTCAGTTATTTTATTATTGCTTTCTTCTTCTCACATTTCAGGCTTTTATATGTCGAAATTGGTTAATCATCAATTCGGCTAGAACAGTATATATCATTTAGTATATATCAACTAGGCAAATGTTCCTCATATTCTTTTCATATTTTTTACAGTTGAATGAAATGATGTGTCTAAAAGGTAACTAACTCATAAATGTTCAAAAGATCAATCATAGCATGCTGAATTACCAAAAGAAAAAAAAATCCCATTTTACTCAATTGTCTGAACAAATTGTAGTCAGTATGTCTTATTGGAGGTCATTTTTTCAAGACCAGAATTTAACATTTAGGACATAATGACCAATTTCCTTAACTGTTAGGTGTAATTATGTTCTCTTGAATGAAGGCTTTTCTGCTTCAGATAAATGCCGTGTGTTGAACGATCCAGGTACATAAGCTAGGAAGAAGGATAATTAACAAATGTTTGTCTTCTTAATTCTGTCCCTTCATCTCACTCTTGATTCATATGTCAGGTTATGTTAAATTTGACTCTTATGGACAGCATGCTAACCAGTAGGCATTAACCAGACATGTACGGATAGTTATGGTGTTTTTTAACAACTAGACATACGGTGCTTGTACTGTAGCAGATTGATGGAACATAAACAATATATGTGCGTAAGAGCCATTGTGACTAACAGCTTTTGATCCAAGACAAGACAGGTTCATGCAGTGCCTCATACACACCCTGCGGAGCGTCTGTTTATTCTTCTCGAATCATGTCTCTCTTATGGTTGGAAAGCACAGCCACAGTGTACAATTATACCTGCTTTAAGTTTCTCTCCAGATTAATGTCCGTATCAAAATTCATAAAGAATTGGTAAGATGAGAAGCCTGAGCTTGTGGATTCATGGGGATTTTGTGTGAAGCCCATTTAATCAGGATAACATGGTTATTAATATTCATAAAGTCAGCTGGAATACAAATGACAGACTGAGGAATCTGGAAACTTTTTTCCGCCATAGAAATGTATTAAAAAGAGCTTAAAAAATTAATGAAATTTAGTTTATATTAGACAAAATGCAAAATCCTGTATTGGTTGATTGTAATTGGGTTTAGACGCTTCTTTTTGAAGAATTTTGTCATTGACAGACATCAAAGGCAATTTCAACGAATGCATTTCATGAATGGTCATTTAAAAGGATTTAAAGACATTACGCTGTAATAATTGTACATGAATAATAAGTAGCCCACAGAGGCAATTAGCTTAAAGCCTACAAGACACGAAAACGAAGATCACAGGGAGACAGTAGAGGACAAATGTGAGAAGTTTAAGTAGCTTTTTGATTAACTCATTTAGCCCACGAGATAGATATATATATATATATATGTGTGTGTATGTATGTATATATACAGTGGTGTGAAAAAGTGTTTGCCCCCTTCCTCATTTCCTGTCCCTTTGCATGTTTGTCACACTTAAGTGTTTCGGAACATCAAACCAATTTAAACAATAGTCAAGGACAACACAAGTAAACACAAAATGCAATTTGTAAATGAAGGTGTTTATTATTAAAGGTGAAAAAAAATCCAAACCATCATGGCCCTGTGTGAAAAAGTGATTACTATAGGACAACAATCAGTCGTATACTGC
>JAFFST010000643.1:18553-32913 GCA_022414735.1 Noturus placidus | reverse complement strand
CCCACATTTTATAATAATAATAATAATAATAATAATAAAGTCATCAAAACTCTGGAATAATACAAGTGGAACTATGGGAATTATGTTGTGATAAAAAATTCTAAATAATTTATTATTTTAGCATCTTCAAAGTAGACACGCTTTTTGCGTAGAATTTTCAGGAATGTATTCTTGGCATTTTCTCAACCAATTTCTTGAGGAATTTCCCTGAGATGCTTTTTTTAAAACTGTATTAAAGGAGTTCACACCTAAGCTGGACTTTAATTGGCTTCTTTTTGGAATATTTCACTCCGTCATCCATTTAAAAATATATTTTTTGTAAATAAAATGTTAGTTTTCTAATGAAATAAATGAATATGTTGCCACAATTATATTTTTGTCTACAACACCGATTTCAAACATGTTATCATACACCTTCAGATCAAAAGATTTTTAAGATCATGAGAAACATTTAGTTGGACTGTCAAGTCTCTCCAAATTTTTGACTGGTAGCGTACAACATCTCTAGAAAGGAGATACTTTTTACTATATTTCATGCTATTGACGTCTTACTTGTCTTCTTTGCTGATGTGGTGTTTTCAGATTCTGTAATCAGGGCTCCAGTCCAGATAGCTCGCAAGCTACTTTGGAGACAGCGGCCCCAGAGAAAAAGCTGAAAGGTATTTTGTTTTCAAAAGAAATTTTTGTAATTGAATTTTATTTGTGGTGGTGTGCATGTCTGTTTTACTATTTTGTCTAATAAACTACATATAATGTTTCTATGAATCCAAAGATAAATAAGTAAATTGTAGAAAAATAGTGTTTATGTTCATTGACAGCATTGTCTATTTCGCACATGGTCGCTCTATTGTGTGTTTTGGATAAATGCGCTACTCCATAATTCTTTTGTTTCTTTTTTTTCTCTCACACGAAAGCGTTTGTCTGTTTTGAACAAATGGCTCAAGATTTCGAAAAGAGCCTCCTTGTTTACCCATGTGCTGTTCCATGCAATACATAAACATTTATTTACAAGTGTAAATCACCTTCAACCACTGTCAGTTTGTCGTCTAATAACTTTGCGTAGGCCATAATGCTATGGCAGAGCCACTATTTAGATAAACTGGTTGGAATGACAACACATGTATTTACCCACCCTTCACCAAACACTCCCGATGCGCAAATTTATTCTGACACTCTGCTCAAATATACATTTGGACTCTTGCTAAACCACTTCTAGCTCTTACTCACCAAACAGATTTTTAATAACCACTAGGACAGATACTGGAAAAATAGCAATTTTGTAATTATTAGTAGTATATAAATTGTTTTTGTTATTAATTGGTTTAAATTACTTGTTTATTTTGATATGTATTTTTTTGTCTCTGTTATCAGGTGCTGCAATGTAATGACAGTTAATACTACTTATGACATAAAATGTGATTTTATTTATTTATTCTTTCTCTGCACTAAGTTTATTTTGAATTTCCTCCTGGCAAGTTCCCACAGGAAATAACTTTGCTCTTCTCCACAGTTAGATTAAAAGCTTGTTCTCCCATTTGTGAGGAAATGCTACTTTAAACACACTCGTACTTGGTTGCAGCTCAGCTCCGTTTTGAGAGAGGGGGAATAAAATTAAAGAAGTAACCCAGGTTAAGGAACAATGTATCGAGAAGTCGCATATTTGCCATGTGACAAAGGGCTTATATAAGTGTGTTTGGCATTATTATTCATGGTTGAATTTGGTGTTTGCACTGGTGAGTCTTACAGAGAATACTAATAACTGTCTCCAGCAATCTTGAGACCAGAGCCCTAGCAACAAAGCTACGAGGCAGACCTCCCTGATCTCGACTTCAAAACCTGACCTTTCGCTAAATAATTGTGGCTGCTAAGCTGGAGCTTTTTGGACATCGTGGTTGCAAGGCTGTGACTCCTGCATCACATTGCATTTATTAACGCAGATGACACCCCCTTTTTTCCCCTCTCTCTTTTTCTAGGGACTGTGCTTTTGAAGCAGTGATGCGCTTTAAGTAGTCAATGTTTGAGTATGACTCAATTTGAATTGCATTGATGTTGAAATGATTTATGTATATTTTATAATCGCAGGAGAGGCATTTTTCCCTGTGAAGCACTTGACCCTGGGCATTCGCTTTTGAAATTGGCTTACAGAAGGAAAAAAAAAATTCAAAATCATTTATGATTTTAAGGTTGCAAGTAATGCATTTCCCCTATTTAAAATGTTTTTTTTTTTTTTTTATCATATTCTACTATGATTGGACAGAGTCTAAACAACTTAGCTGTGTTAATGGCTGCTCTAGTGATTTTGATGGAGTGTGAATAGTGAGAGGTTTTGGTGCAAAGGCGGTGAGAGAGTAAGCGAGAGGGCCAGCCCTCAGCAGGAGAACAAAGCGAATCCTCAGAAAGGCTGCCAGCAAGACAGGCCTCTGTGTTTGTCTCCTAGCCTGCGACTCTGGCCCTGAGCGCTACAGAAACATTGACAGAGGAGCATGCTTCCCCTTGCTGCCAGTCATTCAGCCTGGCCCACCACATTCCCTCGTGAAAGATGACCAGACCCAGTTTCCTTTTTGGAGAACTGACGCAAAGCAGCCAAAAACCAACAGAGCTGATTTTCAGCTGTCAGACCTTCTTCTCAAACCGGGAGAATGAGAGTCTTGCGCATTACATTGTGGCATGACGTTTCTCTCCACATAGTTTTGCTATTTCATGGGTGACACTTTTCACAAATCAGTGTGATCAATTCAATCGCTCCTTTCACAGAGAACAAGAGGAAATGAATCATTTTGTCTGAATAAAGCTTTCAGTCTTATTATAATACACTCGTCTCCTTCTTACTCAGGTCCTGACTCTCCCAGGGCTAGAGAAGATCCAGTGCGTATACCCTCTCCACCACCGCCACCACCCCTACCAGCCACAGTTAGAAATCTAGAGGAGATGATGCTGTCCCACCAGAGAACCGACACACAGCACAGCCTGGACGGAGAGGAGACGGACAACAGGGCTGCCAGCAAATCACCCTGTGTTATACCTGAGTCAGCAGGATCCAGGTCAGCACACTGGGCAGGATGAAACAAGAATATTGTCCTTTTATTACATGCAAACTCTCACAGACAGGCAGATAGATAGATGTTTCAATGCTGGGAGAAAATCCACAGAATTCATTTAGAAATCTTGCTCAATGTGGTGGTCTAAAGAAAGTTGTTCCAGTACATAATGAATGCAGAAATTTTAGTTTCTGAATTCTCACTAACATGCATCTTGTCCTAGTGCCGTAGTTGTTTAGCGTCACCTATCTTACATTTCACAACTAACACAGCATTAGAGTTTGTCCCTAAAGTATGTTTCCAGTAGTCCATGTCCATTGTGTGGTGGTTAAAAATAGACCAAAAAGTTAACGTTCTTTGATATCTGAAACATTGCATTTTCAGCATCTCTTTAATAAGAACTGAATCAAATTTGTGGTTTAAAAGAGAGAAGTAATTTACCTGCCAATACACCACAGTGATACTTTAATATTAGCTTAAAGGTCAACTGTATGATTTGCGTAATATCTCAAAAGTAAATAAGACAGTAATATTCTTGAAAGTTTGAAATTGCGTCCCTTGTGTATTTGATAATTGAATGTCAAAATGTGACTGATTCGTTTGTGTTGCCCGTAAGGAAGTTTAATAAGACCGTTTCTAATGAACTGTTGTCTTTTTCAGAGGAATCACGGATGAAGGAAATGAGAATTCCAAAGTTACTCATGAAACCAAAAGGCAAGTCCCGTTCCTGGATAAAGAGAAGAACATTGCATTCCTGTTGAAGGAGCTGGACTCGCTCAGAGACGTCAATAACAAGGTAAAACTATGCATTTTAAAGTAGATTCACTGCTTGAGATTAGTTTGTTTTAACAGGCTTTTTACATATATTAGATTTCTGGCAACAAACGTATATGTATACAAATGGGTGACAACAGAAAAACCATAATAAAGCGTCGTATTAAAGTGCTGTCTCACTGATGATGATTGTGGTGGAGAGCTGTGTCACTGATGATGGTGGTGGTGGAGAGCACTGTCTAGCACGTTAGTCCAAAACCACCAATAGGTGTTCAACTGGGTCTGGTGATCCTTTTTATCCTCATCACACCTTTCACCACTTCTCTGAGGATAAAAATGTTCCATCATAGAATAAAAGTGATCAGTCAGAATGCAGGATTACAGTAGGACATTGGAGTTCTCAGCTTTAAATTACTTTTGTTTCTTCAGTGGTCATATAGATGGCACACTTTGATATTATTAAATGGGATTATGACTGTTATTTGATTTCAGAAAACCAAATAAATTGGATTTTAGGACTGCTTTCAGGTTATTCTGTGCATATACACACTTAATCTGATGTCTGTCCACAGATAACCTAAATGATCTTCCTGTAGATCAGCATATAGACAACTTGAGAAAAGACAGTATTGGGTGGAATATGCAACCATAAGAACTTTCAGCAAAGGAACGTCCTCTTCTTCTATTTTGTACATGTTAAAATATTAATGAAAAAAAAAATGATTAATTTTGCAACACACGCATTTTGCTATTTCAAAGTACATTAATATTGTCATTACTTATAGAGACCCTACCAGAAAATACATTATTGACACATTGGCTAGGAATTTTCCAGTTTTCAGACTACTTAAGTGCATGTAAACACATTTATCAGCTTATTGTCACTGTGACTATCTTTGCTCATCTGGAAACTCTCCCATAATGGGCTGGACTGGAGAAGCCCACTGACACAACTGTAATTGATGTCCTGGGTTTGCAAGTAGCTGTGACTCCTGACAGAAAGGCAGGAACATGTCCTGAGATTGTTTTCACTGGCAGAGATGTGAGAGAGCTCTTTGAGGGTTCTAGCCCCATCCACCCGTATTTAAAAAGTGGAGTTGAGACAAAAACAAACTGGGAGAAATATATTTAAGACAGGAGGTTAAATCTATCATTTTGAAACCCGTGAAGTATCACTCCTCAATTCAGATTTATTGCCACATCCCAGCAGTTCCTCTTTTTATTAGTGTCCGATAAATAATGTGTCCAAGAGGTTAGTGCTGCAATTACCAAAGAACAAATGGGAATAGTCTGAATGGTTGTATGGGATTCTCTTTGTTAAGGGATAGAAATGCTACTGGTTGCCAGAACACTGTTTGATTCCATTCCTGAAGGTAGGTGACACAATTGTGTGTGTGTGTGTGTGTGTGTGTGTGTGTGTGTGTGTGTGTGTATAGCTCCAGGACAAGCTGGCCCTGAAGGAGAAGGAGCTTGAGACTTTGCGATTGGACAGCCAGATTCAGGAAGATAAACTTGGGGCCCATGCATGTGAGAGAGCTGCAGGTATGGAGGAAGACAATGATGAACAATGAGTATTTGACACAGCAAAACTGAGGAATTGTAGTGTTTACTAATAGACTTCGAAACACACAGTCCATTTTGCATTGGATTTTGTCTGACAATTATTAATGTACATTGAGTAAGTATACCTGTTTTTTTTTTTTTTTGTAAGCACGTAAATGTTTTTTTAAATATTATTATTTAATTTATTTATTTTACACATATTTGTACAAGCAAAAATATGATCATCAATTATTAATGTACATTGAGTAAGTATACCTGTAATGTGTTTTTTTTTTTTTTTTTTTTTTTTTGTAAGCGTGTAAATGTTTTTTTAAATTATTATTATTTAATGTATTTATTTTACACATATTTGGACAAGCAAAAATATGATCATCTCTGAAACAGTGCCTATTAATGAAGATAATATACTTGAACAAAAAACACAAGGAAAATTAGCTTTTCCAATAATTTATTCAACCGGAATATCAATAGATGGAATATTCTTCTGTGGAAAAAGTAAGTACACCCTTGACCTCAGAAGCTAGTATTGCCCTCTTTAGAAGAAATAACGTCTTGTAGGCATTTTGCATAATTGTCCACCAGGCTTGCTGGACTTTTTGACCACTCTTCCATGCAATATTCTTTTAGTTGCAAGATGCTTGAGTTTTCTTGCATGTATTGCCTGTTTCAAATCCCCCACAACATTTCAGTGAGATTCAAATCGGGGTTTGACTAGGCCATTCTATAACCTTCCATTTCTTCTCTTTGAGCCATTCCTTGGTGGATTTGCTAGTGTGCTTAGGATCATTATCCTGCTGAAAGGTCCACTTTCGGTTCAACTTCAACTTTCAGCAAATCTCCTTGAATTATCTTCAAACACTCTTTGACCTGATGCAGAATTCATAGTTGAATCAATGAATACAAGCTGTCCAGTCCCTGAGGTAGTGAAGCAACCCCAAACCATAACATTTCCACCACCGTGCTTCATAGTTGGTGCTTCTTCTGAAAAGCTGTCTTTGTTCACCGCAAAACATGTCTGCTATTACTGTGACCAAACAACTCTATCTTTGATTAGTCTGTCCAGAACACATTATTCCAAAAGGCCTGGTCTTCGCCTATTTGCTCATTGGCAAACTGTAGACTTGCAGAGGCTTTTTTTCCCCTGGCACACCTCTCATGCAGGTCAAATTTGTGCAATCTCTTTCTGATTGTAGAAGCATGCACTTTGACACCAACAGTTGGTTGGACAGATCCCTTTCCAGACTCAAAGGCATCAACAATTTTTTTTCTGAAGGCCTTTTAGAACTCTTTAAATCTTGGCATGATGACACCACACACCTCAATAACAAAGGGAAAACCAGACACTAGATATGAGAGGGGTACAAATAAGATGCTTTCCACCTGCACTCCCTAAGCAAGTTCTAATCACTGGGACCCAATCTTGAACACCTGATTCTAATTTTATGGATTTGAAGATGTGATAAATGTAGGGATGTACTTACTTGGTCCATGTGACTCATCTGTTTATTTATTTATTTATTTTTTAAATTGTGAAAATTACATGCTAATTTTATGTGTCATTTGATAATCACCTTAATTAATAAGCACTGTTTCAAGGAGAATTGAATGTTTGCTTGTCCAAATATGTGTATATATTTTTTTTCACATTACTATATATGATTTAGGACTAAAGAGGCTTTCATTCAGTGTTGAGGTGTTTATTGTATTTCTGGTTCTGTCAGTATGGCAAAGAGACCTGAAGTCTTCCACTGTTATAATCAGGCTACATTGTTGCGAATTGTTTTAATTGAATTTTCTTGCTGCTCATCTATTCTAAACAAATATTTAAATCTGTTCATGGTTCTTCTTTTTTTTAACCATCCAGAAAACTGTCTATCATACTTTGATAAATAAAAGACACAAGACATATAGAGCACAATTAGGAATCCAAATGTTCATTTAATAATCAAATGAACATGCATGTATTTGCCATCCTCATTTTAATATAATTTGCATGGTTCAGGAAGCAGTGTTTAAAGAACAAATTCTACCAAAAATGCTATATTGATTTTCCTTACTGAACTTTGGCATGACTTAGCTGGAGGCTGCCTGTTTATCATTAAGCCAGCTCAGAGAGGGGAATTAGATGTTAATGGCTGTCAGTGCAACTTTCAGTGGCCTTCAAAGGAATGTAAGGGATAGTGTGATGATTGATTCTAAAAGCTTGTGGATCTGATCAGTCAGTCTCAGTGTGTGATTATTTTAGGAACAGGATGGAGTTGGCCAGAGTATACCATGTGAGGAATGTAATCAGGACAAAAAAGCACACTTTAGTCTGCTCAACTTCTACAAAGGATGAATATCAGAGAGGTTTTTTTTCCTCTCAATTCAAAGCTTAGAAAATAATTTAGGCACTTAGCTTAGGTAAAGTTTGTTAATTCAATATATATATTTAGAAGTATTAAACATAAACTGATGGATACAAGTTTTGTGTTTTTTTTGGCAAACATATTGCTTTCCATCAATTGCTTTCTTAAAGTACCAGCCTGGTACTGAAGCCTTCTGGTCACAAACAGTATGCCTGTCCTGTGTATGGGTAGTGTGAGATGGTTTCTGACATGAGCCATGTGTAATTTCTTGTTCTTCCTTTAAAGTTGTAAAGTGGTAAACCAGGGTGTATTGATGCTGAAATTTTCCTTATAGAATGCCACTCCTGGACTTTACTCTGAATGCAAGGTACATCACTGCTGCTGTTTTTATTAGTCTGGGCACACATGTGTCAAAACTGAGCAGAGGCAGCCATCTCAAAATGAGGCTCACTAAGAGTTATTAATACCTTTGCCACAGTGTTTCAGTAGCAATAACCTTTTTCCCGAGGAGCTTAGCCTTGTTATTGTGCAGCTGGAACACTGGTTTTGGCAATACAAGAGTAATAACCACCCATCTCTCTCTTACACTTTCTCTCTCTCTGTCTGTCTTTCTGTCTGTCTCCAACTCTCTTAGCATTAGTGGAGGAGATTTATAAAGCTCAGAGGGAGAGGGACCAGGCTGTCATGGCCAGACTGCGGCTAGCTAATGAGGAGCGGGATGAGGCTCTTCTCCGAGCCAAGAAGCTTCACGAGGCAGTACTTGAGTATGGTGTTATATTATTTTATATTATATTGATTCATGCAACCCATTTAGCCACTTTGCGAATGTTTCTAGGAGATAGCAGGTCTGGATATACATCTGCTCACATTCAAATAGTCTTCTCATTTGTCCAAGCCCATTGAATCTCCAAAGAGGACTGGGGTCAATCCAGTCTTGTGATTCACTGTTCTAGCAAAGAGTTTCATTTTCAGAATTATGTAGAGTGTAAAGAATATATTATTGAGTTGAATCATTGTTATTGAGTTCTTTTACTGTCCTATTAAACCACTGATTGGCATCTTGTTTAGACTTGTACTGAAGTGGATGAAGTAATAGTAAAGACCCAGAAGCAGCTGTAAAATGTACAAGAGGCTTTCCATTATATCTATCAATTCAACCTTGTGTTACAAACCAATCTAAAATTTTCAGGCCTTTTGTTCTGGTGCTTTAGGGCTTTGTGAAATGCACCCAGGGTGTGGGTTTACTTGTCAGCCCTATGGGAGGCTGCTTTGTTCCTGCTGTTGCAGGACAAGCTGGATGAATGGACTCAGGGGGTGAGAAGGGTGAGGAGAGAAAAATCCAATATCGACTGGTTTGGAAATATATCAGACGGGTGTGACATTTCATAAGAGTCCCTTCACCCTAGTGCTGGCTTGTCAGTCAAAAGTTGCACTGCATAGGAAATCAATCAAGTCCTTCAGCTCAGCAGATATTTACCGTTAACACCCTGCCTCAACTGCACTAATTAATGTGATGATCTTTTTCTGTTTGTCTAGTTTGCAGGTGCCGGCAGTTATAGGGTGAGACTGCTGTTCTTAAGTAGTGGGACCATTTAAAGTATAAAGCTTTGTTCACCTGCACCTGCAAGAGATGGCGATAGATCTAATATCTTATAATTTTAATTCAGGGTATACAATTCAGTACATTTGAATTCTATTATTAGCAGGCATTTTCCACCCCATGTCACCTGAATACTTTTTTATTTATTATTATTATTATTTTTTAACTAGTGTCCTTCTTTTACATATTAATAGCATTGTATGTTACTCAATACGTCACCCACACTCATGTTTAATTTAATGACAATTCCTCATGTCACTCAACTAGGCTGCAGTAATTGAGTGGCATGAAATGCTTTTCCTGCCATTCTTTTGAACGCCAGATCACGATTCAAAATCTAATTATGCAAACATCTTTCTCAAAGCTGAATTGCAGCGCCCATATCAGCCTCCCTCTGGAAATGGTAATTGATAGCCAAGTATGTAGAATCCCATTATCGTTGGGAATCTATGGGAACTGGAATGGGAAGACACGTTTTAAAATCTTATTTTCACAGGTCACTGCTGGGTCTGTGTGTGAATGAGTATGTACCTTTTTATAATGGCAGGTGATCCATGTAATGCCTCTGTAAATTATATGAGTGGTTGTTGTTTTTCTGCCAGAGAAGGTCTGGAACAATCCGATTTACTCTCAATAGAGAGAGAGCCTACAAGGATTACTGCATTTTCTCAGGAAATTGATCCGGTTCAAAAAGTAGACACATAGTCATGATGCTTACTTTATATATGAGTATGTATTGGTTAGTTGATGCATGTTAGAGAAATGTTTGTTAAATTGAAATAAGTGCATTAGATGACTGGGGCTTGTATTCTTTTGTAGTGCTGTAAGGTGCACACCAGGTTTCACATACAAATGTGAGATAAAACACACAGTGAAATATTTTTAAGTTGAATGTGTCTGTGATTCAGTAGGTACTGGCCTCCATAATTAAAGTTGTCTTTACCTTATAAAATGTTCTCTACCAGAAGGATCTAAACAGTTCAGTCCTAATACTTATCACTTCTTTTCTGCACATATGAACATTTGATCCCTGTGGTCATATAGTGTAGTAAACATTAATATCTTAACAGTTCACTGTCAGTGCTGAGCAGAATGGGCATTATTGTGGAATAATAGCAGGGGCTGGTGGCACTTTTAATATGCTGGAGTGTCTTCTGCACCACACAGAAAAACCAACAGAATGCAATTACTGGCTTTAGGAACTGATCTCATTTTGCCAAGTGCAGGAAAGGAAACTGATGGAAGCTCACTACATTTCATTTCTGTCGTTCTCTCACTCTGTCTCCCCCTCCCTGCCTTGCACCCTTTTTCTCCAGGCTGGAGAATATTAACCCAGAGGAAACTGACATGGTAAGCCCTTTGGAGAATTTCATGTGGTCTTGCAGGTTTTTCTCCATACCATTACAGTGAGATTGTGTTATATGACAAAATGACCTTAATAAACTAAAGATTGGGAACACTGCTTATATCAAATTTAAGTGTACTTCTTTGTTTAAAGTCAGACACAACAGTTACAAACCTATTAACAAGAATCAAATGATGTATGTTAACATAGAATAAACATGAACATGATCTCTGCTTTCCTTTTCTGTCCTACTAAGAAAACCGAAAAAAAAAAAAAAAAATTGCCCTATCCTGATTTTTGTATCCTTTCTGTGAATTAATGAAGTGTGTGTGTGTGTGTGTTAGGACCTGGAAGAGTTACTCAACAGAGTTAGCAGTGCGGATTCTGCCTTGAGTATTGAGAAGAGTGGTATGGCCATCATGGAGCGCATTCAGAGGGCTAGGGAGCGCCGCTCTAAGATTACCTCTGAGGAGATGAAAGCTGTCATAGAGGAGCGAGACAATGCCTTAACCAGGGTAGGAATCGGTATCACGGTCAACACACACATCACGCTCCAGTTAGGGTCAGCCTTAACACACTTCGATTCTCAAGACTTCACACACACTTGTCGTGTACCAAGCCTGAAACCTTTATGGCTCAGAAGAAGATCAAACACCTTTATTTAAATATTGACTGTTCACCATTCCTACTGCATTTTAACACCTCTGTAAGATGCCTTTGATAACCAGTAGGTTATAGGACATATTATACTCCATATAGTGTTTATTCACTGATCTGACCCTGATTTAAGAATCAACACAGCGACTACCTAATTCACATGTAGTGACAAATATTGCTGCTAAACCTCAAATATTTGATATACCATTCCTACACGCATATTTCAATCAAATGAAAACAAACAATCAGGTAGCTAAATATTGACATCCAGATATTTTACTTCATTGCAAAGTTCAAGCATGGGCCAGTGTATTTGTTTGCAATTCTTGGTTGATGGTTACTGGCTATATTATATAATGTCCTATAAAAGTCCATTATGTTTAATATTTTTACACTGGATTATTTTAAAAGCACTGTAAATATTGATTCTTATGAGCCAGTTATTAAAAGACACTGATTATTACTATTATCTTACAGTCTCAGAAGAACTAAACTGTACCTTCCCCTGTTTGTGGGGTTGGTGATTTGTGTATCTTTTCCTAGGATGGTGCATGTAGAAAGGATATTACCCTTGTAGCAAAGGCAATAGTGCAAGGCAAGAGTGACACTATCATCACAGGTCACTCACATAAGTCATATAATGTAATTGAGAATTTATTCATTAAGTATTCTCCATACAAGCACCGATACAAAAATATGCAGCGATGACAACTTCTAAACTGTTATTTATCCTTCCCAATAACTAATTAAGAGTCCAAGACTCATCCTTGCATCAATGGATAATCTCGCCTGGATTTGTACCTGTTATGAAATTCTGTAATCATAAAGACTGTGCTGTGCTCATTACAGGATTCTTATATTGTTTCTCATAAAACATTCTCATACTGAACATCATTTCAAAACATGTACTGTTTGCGTCTACAACTGCATACTGTAATGATTTATGATCAAACTATCCGATGTCACCCAGAAGAGGATGAGTACCTTTAGAATCGGGTTCCACTCAAGGTTTATGCCTTCTCCCAGGGAGCCTCTGGCTTGCTCGTTTAGGATCTAAATCTATATGCAGATTAGGCAGGTAAAGCGGCCTAAACATCTTTTGTTAAAAGTGAAAAAAACATTTAATTGAATTAAAGAGCAAGACGTGTATTACAATTGATGAATCAACATGATACTTAAAGGGGGAAAATCCTCAACATGGTTGGAAATTCATCTGTGTAGGTGGTCACAGACCGAGGTCTACTCCATTTACCTCTGCTCAGATATCTCTGGCCAGATTTTTCGAGGAATATTTATTATTGAGGTCCTTACTGCAGCATTCCCAGTGGGAGACCTGCCTGGATACAAGACAGAAAAGGCAAGCATGTGGAGAAGAAAGGCAGCACAGCAGACTGAGTCTGTGCTGTGCTGCTTCGGTACCTCAGCTGAAGGAAAGCTGTCTCTCTTTCTGCACACATCCTCTTGCTGTTTATAGAAACTCACATATGGATGATTACTGAGTCTGGCACATGAGAAAACTCTTCAATTACTTCTTTTTTTTTTCTTTTTCTTACCTAGACCAAACTTTTTTCTGAACTTCACTTCTATTTCTCCGTATTCAGTCTGGTAGCAGGAAGTCACTATATTCTGATTTTGGATTTATGCCTTTTTTTATAATCTGTCTCACAGTTTCATGCATATACACATTTTATATAGTGTACTTGTGTATAAACTCTTTTTATTGTGTCCTCCATTTTAGAGATAAGTGAACCTCGTATTATAAATCCCAATATATGGAATGATCAAGAATCTGTAGAAAATGATAGACTGAGTAAGCAGAGTTAACCTCTCCAATGCAAATACAACTGCACCCAAACCCCCAACCTATCTGAGATTTCTATGAAATAGTGCCCTGATTTTTCAGCAAGGCCAAAAACCCATCTACAGGGCAATTTCAGAAGTATGTTGCAAACGCTGGCCTAATCCCTCTGAGGCAGAGATGGGTCCCCTCTCTATCCTTAAGGATTTCTTTCTCCCCTGCCGCTTCTTCCATCCCTCTCTTCATCTCGCAGGGATTAACTGCCGGCAGCAGGCAGAGGGCCGCCACATCCCTCCGGCCTGCTGGAATATGAAAAGCTGGATAAGTGTTGGGAGAAATAAACCTTATTCTCACTTTCCTCCTATCCTTGAAGTGAATGCTCAGAATAAGATGTGCTTCGTTATGTCCCTGCGCCTGATATGCTTATTGAATTTCTCCTGATATTGATGGACTACTGATGTTAAAGTAAGACAGGAAATGAAATCGCATCTCTAGATTATTTAAGCCATTCTGAATGTTCTTGAAATTATATTCTGTGGATTTGCCCCCTCACTCAGTTTGCTATTATGTGGCTTTAATGTACTCATATCGACTGTAATTGTTTATCGAAATTTGGTGATTCAGAATCGACTGACAGACTGGTTCATGGTGGTAAATTCGAGAGCCAAACTTGGTTAATGTGTCTGCTTATATGCCTCATTTCTTTCAGACTGTGGCTATTTTGGGGGGGCTAGCAGCAGGATAAGCCTTTGCGTCAGAACAGAGGTACATTCTGATTTAAATACGTTTCCCCAAAAAACATCTGTTGCCTGAGAGCCATAACTCAGACTGACACTAAAGAGGAGCTGTGTGTTTTGTCTGGCCGGCAGCGATATTATTTTAGTCTGCAGAGGAAAGGGCCGGGAGTGGGCTCAGTGGCTGAAAGGCTTGTTTGCGTGGACACTGGGCTTTGTGGCAGCTGGATGTCGAAACACTGGGACTTGTCAGACAACGAGGATGGTTTACATTCCTAGTAAGTGTCCTTCGGTCTTGGTATGTGCACACGGAGAAGAGCACATATGGACTGGTCTAAAACAACCCGGCTTACAATAATACTCAGCAAGGGGCTGTGGCATCATAGTGTTTATACTGTCTGTTGCTCAGTCTGTCTGTTAGTGCTGCTTTCAGTCCTATTGCTGTGTAAGAAAAGAGCGACTGGAGCAGAATGTATTAGGGTTAGAATTTCACACATGTTTAT
>JAFFST010000638.1:62904-101102 GCA_022414735.1 Noturus placidus | reverse complement strand
GTGCAGAAAACCATGTGACTTGTGGTGGCTGATGGGAAATGGAGTCCAGAGTCCTTAGAACCGTGACACTACCCCATTCGAACCCCTAACAAAGATATTCAACATTTTTAATATTTACACATTTTAAACAGGTGAACACAAAAAAATGGAATACAATTGAATTGTATACATTTATACATGAATTATTCTGTAAACAGCCATCTTTTAATTAGAACCAATTACTATTAAAATGGCATAATGCTCTTCAAATTTATTGTTTGGATACTGAAGTATGTATTTAATAAGAACTTTTTGAACTTGCAATTTCTCTATAGCCCCAAGCTTTTTGACATGTCTGTGATTGATCATTTGCATCAATTCACATTGGGTTTTTTGCTCTTCACACAGAATGCAATTAACAGGTCAGATGAGCTACAGCTTTAGTAAATGTCAGATGCATGGCAAGTGCATGAGGATGAGAGACTGTCCATGTGCAAAATCCACTGACCTCACATCTCCTCACACAGGTCTGGGAGAGTATGTGGGCCCTGCACATTAAAACTTATTAAATATCATCTCATTAAATTTGTAATTTTATTTCATTAAAATCATACATTTTGTCATTTTGTGTCCTATTATCATTGCTGTTAGTTGATGTTGTAGCTGATGTCTTTAGTTATTTAGCCTAAATTTGATTTAGCTAAATGAATTTAATTTTGTTAATCCATGGTGTCTTTTTTGGTGTCACTCTGATATCTAAGAATTCATCACTCTTATAGAATGAAAAACCTTCAGAAGCTGTCATTATTGTTGATATTATTATTATCATTCTTAAGTAATAATTTATATCATTCATGTAATTTGTGTCCTTGACTAAAAATTCCAAATTATTGACAATATGTTTGTGCTTACTTTATCTATATATTTTAGAGGTGGGACATGTTTTTAATCATATAGCCAATTACTTGAGTTGATTGAAAGTGCACATTAGCAAACAGCATGGTGGCTACACTGCATAAATATTTCAGTTGTGTACTCAATTGCCAACCATTTAATCTGTGATTTACTGAGTGCATGTAGTGTCTGCAGAGAGCAGTGGCTAGCTGGGCTACAGACATCCATCCTTTTAATTGTGTTACTGCTGCATATTCTTCCATTACTTCTGGTTGCCTGGAAACATTCAAATGTCTTATGGCATGTTATGGTTATGGTTGTGAGACACATAATGTTTTTTTTTTTTTTTTTTTTGGGGGGGGGGGTCTAGAAAGATACAAAGCATCATTATGCTAATTCAATTGTACACCTAGACTTACTAATTAACACTCCCATCATTATGACCAATAAAATACATTTTAAGAGACTTGCATAATGATGCAGAGTGAGTGTCTGGGTGAGCAGTCATGGGGATGTTATGTAAATGAACATAAAATACCCATATCTGACACTTTAATGAGAGTAACAGACATTCATTGATTTGGTTTAATGTGTACATTAATCTCAGTGGTTTTAATGTTATGGCTGATCAGTGTGTATACAGTATCTCTCAAAAGTGAGTACACCCCTCACATTTTTGTAAAGACTTGATTATATCTTTTCATGTGACAACAATGAAGAAATGACACTTTGCTACAATGTAAAGTAGTGAGTGTACAGCTTGTGTAACACTGTCCCCTCAAAATAACAACACAGCCATTAATGTCTTAACCGCTGGCAACAAAAGTGAGTACAACCCTAAGTGAAAATGTCCAAATTGGGCCCAATTAGCCATTTTCCCTTCTTGGTGTCATGTGACTTGTTAGTGTTACAAGGTCTCAGGTGTGAATGGGGAGCAGCTGTGTTAAATGTGGTGTCATCGCTCTCACACTCCCTCATACTGGTCACTGGAAGTTCAACATGGCACCTCTTGGCAAAGAACTCTCTGAGGATCTGAAAAAAAAAGAATTGTTACTCTACATAAAGATGGCCTAGGCTATAAGAAGATTGCCAAGACCCTGACACTGAGCTGCAGCACAGTAGCCAAGACCATACAGCGGTTTAACAGGACAGGTTCCACTCAGAACAGGCCTCGCCATGGTCGACCAAAGAAGTTGAGTGCACATGCTCAGCTTCATATCCAGAGGTTGTCTTCAGGAAATCGACATGTGAATGCTGCCGAGGTTGAAGGAGTGGGCGGTCAGCCTATCAGTGCTCAGACCATACGCCGTACACTGCATCAAATTGGTCTGCATGGCTGTCATCCCAGAAGGAAGCCTCTTCTAAAGATGATGCACAGGAAAGCCCACAAACAGTTTGCTGAAGACAAGCAGACTAAGGACCTGGGATTACTGGAACCATGTCCTGTGGCCTGATGAGATCAAGGTAAACTTATTTGGTTCAGATGGTGTCAAGCGTGTGTGGAGGCAAACCAGGTGAGGAGTACAAAGACAAGTGTGTCTTGCCTACAGTCAAGCATGGTGGTGGGAGTGTCATGGTCTGGGGCTGCATGAGTGCTGCCGGCACTGGGGAGCTACAGTTCATTGAGGGAACCATGAATGCCAACATGTACTGTGACATACTAAAGCAGAGCATGATCAGTATACAGTATTCAAGCATGATAACGACCCCAAACACACCTCCAAGACAACCACTGCCTTGCCAAAGAAGCTGTGGGTGAAGGTGATGGACTGGCCAAGCGTGTCTCCAGACCTAAACCCTATTGAGCATCTGTGGGGCATCCTCAAACAGAAGGTGGAGGAGCACAAGGTCTCTAACATCCACCAGCTCCACGATGTCGTCATGGAGGAGTGGACGAGGACTCCAGTGGCAACCTGTGAAGCTCTGGTAAACTCCATGCCCAAAAGGGTTAAGGCAGTGCTGGACAATAATGATGGCCACACAAAACATTGACACTTTGGGCCCAATTTGGACATTTTCACTTAGGGGTGTTCTCACTTTTGTTGCGAGCAGTTTAGACATTAATGTCTGTGTGGTGAGTTATTTTGAGAGGACAGCAAATGTACACTGTTACACAAGCTGTACACTCACTACTTTACATTGTAGCAAAGTGTCATTTCTTCAGTGTTGTCACATGAAAAGTTATAATCGAATATTTACAAAAATGTGAGAGGTGTTCTCACTTTTGTGAGATACTGTATATAGCCACTGACAGTTGAAGTGAATAACATTGATTATCGCCTTACAATAGCACCTGTCAAGTGGTGGGATATATTAGGCAGCAAGTGAATGGTCAGTTCTCAAAATATGTTGGAAGCAGAAAAAATGGGCAAGCGTAAGGACCAGAGAGACTTTGACAAGGGCCTAATTGTGATGGGAAAACGACTGGGTTGTCTCCTAAATGGCAAATCTTGTGGGGTGTTCATGTTATGCAGTGGTTTAATCAAAATTGGTCCAAGGAAGGACAACCAGTGGCAGTGTCATGGGTGCCCAAGGCTGATTGCTTCATGTGCGGAGTAAAGTCTAACCCGTCTGGTCCAATCCCACAGAAGTGCTGGCTATAATAGAAAGGAGTCGGTACACTTGTATCTAATTAAAAAAGAGGCAAGAGGCACTTGTTTCGTGGACATTGCACAATACTAAATGTAATTATAAATGGATAAATAGTAGAATGATTTGTTCTTTTATGAATCAAAAATATTGTAATAAGAGGAATAAAACACTGTTATAGGCAGGAAAACAACTTCAAGGTGGTAGCATTAATTCTACTTCTCGTCAGGGCGTAATATAGTGACACTGATTATTTTCCTATAACTGTATTCCCTGTCATCTTTTATACTTTACTTATTTATGCACATACAGACAATCTTTATATTTATCCAATTAACTTATCTCTGAAATAGGCCAAAAGGGTGTAATTTCTCAGTAGGCCAATGACTAATCCAGTTTGAACACAAATCCTGTCCTAATCTAGTCTTCTTTCATCTCTGGCCTGAAGTACAGAAAGCACTCAATTAAACATTGCTACTGCATACTGTATATGGAGTCAGGAAGTCATGTACATTTAATATACGTTTGCTTCCCACTAGTGGCCAACACCAGTAATGCACGCGTGTGTATGCCCAATCCCCAACATGCTCCAAACACATCATCTACATCATATTACTTTTATCCCGATATATTCTATGCATTTATTTCATTATTTTTTCAAAATCAACAATTTAAACAGACAAACTCAATTAACCAAATTAACTCATTATGGAACAAGAAATTAATATAGTCAAAGACATTTCTCATAAGCAAACTATCCTTTCAAAACACACAAATCCATTGAAAAAAGGTCCCCTCAGTACAGATTTACTTATTATAAACACACCAATCAAAAAGTAGGCACATTATTACATATGGAAAGTAATATTTTGAGTATTTATTGGATCTAGAGAGTTTCTTTCATTTCGGAAATTTCCACCCACTTAAAACTGAAATCAGATTCTAGTTGACAATATTTATAGACATCATTACATTTACATTACATTTA
The DNA here is from genome assembly GCA_022414735.1 of Noturus placidus. Lineage (NCBI taxonomy): Eukaryota > Metazoa > Chordata > Actinopteri > Siluriformes > Ictaluridae > Noturus > Noturus placidus. The sequence continues at coordinate 96,652 of JAFFST010000638.1, read as the reverse complement.
CGGCATTTGGCAGATGCCCTTATCCAAAGCGATTTACAATTATCTCATTTTTATACAACTGAGCAGTTGAGGGTTAAGGGCCTTGCTCAAGGGCCCAGCAGTGGCAGATTGGTGGTGCTGGGATTTGAACTCACGACCTTCCGATCAGAAATACATTTTATTTATTATGCTTCCCATAATAAATTTGATAATAGTGGGTTTTATGGTTATTTATGGTTGTCACTTCTTATAACATACTATAATAATTACTTTAAGAATGCTGTTTCTTCCTATTCTATACTTCTACATGGCCAGAGGTTTCCTACTCTGCACTCTCCTCTTTCCACCATCCATTTTCCATATCGCTTAACCTACACAGGGTTGAGGAGCCTATCCAAGGGAACTTGGGGCACAAGGCAGGGGACACCCTGGACAGGGTGCCAACCACACACCCCACACTACGGACAATTTGAACATGCCAATCAGCCTACAGTGCATGTCTTTCGAGTGGGGGAGGAAACCGGAGTACCCGGCAAAAACTCCTGGAGCAGGAGAAGACAATGCATGCTCCACGCACACTGGTAGGAGGCGGTTATCGAACCTAGAGGTGTAAGGCAAACATGCTAACCACTAAGCCACTGTGCCCCTGTGTAGTTTCTACCACTGTAACAAAAACAATCAACCAAACAAATAAATGTGGCGGAGAACCATAGCACTAGTAAAATATCCATCCATCCATCCATCCATCCATCCATCTATTACCGCTTACTCCTTTTCAGGGTCACGGGGAACCTGGAGCCTATCCCAGGAAGCATCGGGCACAAGGCGGGGTACACCCTGGACAGGGTGCCAGTCCATCGCAGGGCAACTAGTAAAATATATATATTGAAACACTATCCGGTATGGGAATGAACTGAACAATGTGAAATTTATGTCAATAAATAAATAAAAATGTTAAAACCTGGAGGAAACACACAAATATTAACTCATTTGCACAAATGAGATTCTACAAAATAAAATGTAAACTATAACATTTACTTTAAACCATATATTCTAAGTGCAAAGCTTTAGAACTAGGCATGAACAATTATTCCTAACAAAACAAAAAGAAGCTTTGACAGCTGTGTGCTAATTGAGTTTCATTGTGATAAATATAGTGTTGTGTACTGAATTGCAGTGTTTTCAGCGCAACAACATAAAGGTGTAATTATGCTCAGTGATGAAACTTGATACTCGGGAAAGTTTACATAAACTCGACAAATATAACTCTTCATGTGACAAGACTTTCACAATTGCAACAGTGCGGCTTAATGTAACAAAGGTCAGCGTGCGTGCTAAATAAGCTGTAACTTTAACTCGACTACGCATACTAACGCGCATGTTGCTCGAGCGCACGCGCATGTTGCTCGAGCGCACGCGCATGTTGCTCGAGCGCACGCGCATGTTGCTCGAGCGCACGCGCATGTTGCTCGAGCGCACGCGCATGTTGCTCGAGCGCACGCGCATGTTGCTCGAGCGCACGCGCATGTTGCTCGAGCGCACGCGCATGTTGCTCGAGCGCACGCGCATGTTGCTCGAGCGCACGCGCATGTTGCTCGAGCGCACGCGCATGTTGCTCGAGCGCACGCGCATAATAGTGCTTCCGTCTTCGTACATGCCCGATATCATGTGCTCATCCGGGTACTTTCGCTTCAGCGCGCGCGTGCGTCACAATTTATGACGCTATTGATGGAACGTCGAAATATATACATTTATCATTTTGTAATATTTGCAGTAATGTGTATTAAATAAGTTTTTTTTAGGGGGGGGGGCATTTTATTAGTTGTTCTGGGTATGTCTTGATCATTTAACTAGGAAAACACAGCAGACTAAAAAAATCACGCTAGAAGAACGTGACTTTGGGATCAATTACGTCATAGCCAATCACAAGCGGTTCGGTCCACGTGCGCGGTAGTCTGGGTGGAGCTAGTGAGTTACATGGGCAAAGGTGCGCTCGAGCTCTACGTGATACGGGGAAAAAATATTTTATAAGTGGACTCGATATAGGAACACACGCTGAAATTGGTTAGATGGATGTTTATTCTGTCCGTGGTGTGTCGGAGACCTAGATCAAGCCGTCTGGAGCGTCGGTACTGAGTGATTTGCGAATATTAATATTTACATAACCGTTACAGTTTTGTAGCGCGTGCTGACTAAGAGAGAGCGCGAGGATTTCGAGCAACTGAACACAAAATACATTAATTTGTTTAGGATCAACTATTGAGACGAACTGGTCGTCTTTTAACGCATTTATTGACGTTTTGTTTTTAATTTTTGCGAATCAGTGGGGGGGGGGACAAAGAAAAAAAAAAAAAACCAAACAAGTTATACAACAGGGAGTACAGCGCACAGCACGGTCCTAAAGCCCGCCGGGTATACAGCCGCGCGCCTGTTCTACGCACTTCCAGCCAAATGGTTCACTTGAGGCCGGTGTTTAAAAGCTTTGACAGGATGGAAAGCGTTTTGTTAGAGCAAGGATAATTTCATTCTCTTGAAGAATTTCGCATTTTTAGACTTTGAAGTGCGTAAACCATAAGTGATTTTAATCATAAATTTTCCCACATCACACTCTTTTTGGGACTACACAGAGAGATTTGTGGGAAGTCACACCGGAAACAGTGAATATTAAAGGGGTTATCCGGTGACGTAATGGTCGTAAATACAATCCACTGGTTCAGGAAGGGCTTACGGCTCCACGACAATCCTTCCCTCAAAGAGTCGATCCGGGGAGCGGACACTGTGCGCTGTGTATACATCCTCGATCCCTGGTTTGCAGGATCGTCCAATGTCGGAATCAGCAGGTGGAGGTATGTATGTAGAGGAGCTACCTATACCTTCTGAGTTGGCGATTTGTCACCAGAAGTTTATCAGTGTGCAAGATAAGTTTGTATGGTGAGAAAGTATCAAATGCATACTCAAAAGGTAGCAGCAAGTCACCAGATGACATCATAAACGAATTTGCATATTCATTGAATGGCCATGTTCTGATATGCAAATGAACGCTCTTGTTACATGAAGATTTTCTGGAGAGACTTAAAATAGAATAGCGTTTTATCATAATATAAGATTGTAACTTATTTCTTATAGTACAACCATGCTGAAAAACCCCCCAGTAGAAACCATCATAGAATTTGTACTGGTTGTAATGATTCTAATGGGAATTGTATTGGTTTTAGTGGAAGATGTAATGGTCCTTGTGGGCCTCTACTGGTAATGTGTTGACCTAACATGCCACCAAAAGAAGGCAAGTGGATACCATTAAGGATCAGTAATGTTTATGGTAATGAAAGGTCTTTGGTCATGGCACAGCAAATAAACTATTTAAGTATTTACAAAATAGAGTAAAATCAACTGTCTATATATGATTGAATAACTCACTTCTGTTACTTCTAAATATATCCAAGAAGAGAGCTTATAGCGAAGAAGTGTGCAGGTAGACAAACAGCCATCAATACTTGGTCCCTGGAAACAATGGTGATCAGTGGTTGGTTGGTTGGGGAAACAGTAGTGGTCAGTGATTGGTCGTTGGGAACAATGGCTTACACAAGCCCAGCTCAGTCAGGCTTTACACAACTGATGGTGAGTTGACGGAACCTGCTCACTTAACTTGTAGCAGCTGCGTGAGCTGGAGAGTCGTATCAAGTGGCAGGACAGTCGCTAATGTCTGCTCAAAAAGTTGTTAGATTTGTTACCATGTTATTGAAAATAAAGTCTAGCAGTAAAGTCACTAAGATGGCAACACTGAGCATCTTGCTGAATGTAGACTGCATGCAGCTGCTACAGTAAAAGAAAGGATTTGGACCCCTCTCATTTATTTATTTGCCCGTCATTTGTTTATTTACTACCATGACTAGCTTTATATTATTAATTTGTAAGTGTTTTAATTATGAATATCAATGCAACAAAAATAACACTCCCTGTCTGGGTCTTTGGAATCGTTTAACTCTGACGGTACCCCACACTAACAAGATTGACTGACTATGATTTGATATGATGATTGAGACAAATGTACTAACATGCTATTTTATTAAAATCATATTAGGAGCCACATTAAGACAGTATCATTGTTGTCTGTGTTTTTAAAGCCGGCTCTTCCAGGAGCTTTCAGAGAATTAGTTTGGTCACATGTGAGTGTGGGTGTGGTTGATGACTCTTGTTATGTATCTTGATGATATAACATCACGATTGTGGCATCGTGTCACGGTGTGCCCTTGTGCGTCTATTATATAAGCTGCAAAAGTAGGTCAGTGTGACATTATGGGGCAATAGTAATGGCAGCCGTATAGGGCATACGTCCTATAATCCTATCTAATTGAACAGGACAGGATATGTTTCTATAAAAAATAACTAAGAAGTACCGGTACTTTACATACCTTCTAAGTCCTAAGAATTGCACTAAGAATTCTTCTTCTCCTTATCTAGGAGGAGTAGTAGTGTATTTAGTGAATAAGCAATACTTATAAACTACTAATGCCTAGTTAGTATCATTCAGTATAGATGAAAAACTCTTAAGGCATATGATAATGTTGACCAATCTAAAATCTGACATGCACTTAAATTATTGATTTAAAAAACTTAATCTTTCTGAAAACCGAATAAAAATAAAACATATATATTCTATGTGTGGTGATCATCTTTTTATCCTCCTGAGTGTGTTCATGGTCTCTTCTTAATCTCCACCATAATGAGACAGAAAATGTCTGAGCTTTAAATGAGTAGTGTGTAGACAGACCTCGAAACACTGGGATCACTGCAAGATCACTCAGACATGCTGTACTGTTTATGTATGACAGTCCATACAGGATTTCGCAGTTTTTATGTTGTTTGTTTATTTTTTTGGTGATTGTTGATTGATGGCACTTAATACCCCGTTATAAATGTAATAAAGTTTAAAAGTCTGGAGAAGTGGACACACAAGTATACTGCGCATACTAAATCTGGTTGCCTCTGCCCAGATGTTAAGACATGGCTGTAGTTGGAGCCTTCATCTGGAAATGACAAGTTTTAAACCTGACAATGCTATTTGTGAAGGACAGATGGTGTTTTCCTCTAAGTGTTTGACACTTACCTGTGACACAACAGGTCAAAAAAATTATCTTGTTAGCTGGCTTTATGTGCATCAGCGGAATCACACGTTAGCCTTCACCCTCGCCGGTTGGTAGCTGTTTTCTGATGAGGAGACAATCAGTCAGGTCTTCCCCATCATGCAACAGCTTCTAAACGGCAAGGGTCAACACATGTTTCTTCTGATGAGCGTGAACCAGATTACCAAATTGAGGAGGAAATGGGAGAGATTAATAATAAAAAAAAGATCATGACCCCAACAAACATCCAGATCAGCACAGAAATGGCCAGTCTCGATCAGGAAAAGATGTAGTCTGAATTAAATAGGGAATGTGCACAAACCTAAAAGTTCTGTATGAAGGAGTGTCTAAAGTCCTCTACAAGTGTCTGTAACCTTGTTGAGCATTACCGGAAGACAGTGCATTTTTTTCTCTTCATGGGAGGCTTCAAATATGTTAATTTTGGAGGTATAATATGGTTAATATTGTATTAAAATAAAACTGTGCGGAAGGTCCAAAGCGGACAATAGTGCTCATTGTATAGATTCGTTATTGCTCGTTATTTTCTTGTTGGGTGCAAATAATTCTGTAGTATAACGTTGATATTGGATGAGGTTGATTGAAATGATGTTCCTTAAAGAAGTGAATGAACACCACAAAGTGGTGCCACAATTGTAATAGGCGTGTTACCGCTGTGCTTCAGAATTGGTTAGAAAAATGAGTAATATGTGCAAGTAAGACATTCATTTCTCTGGTTTACTCTTACCCACCATGTTTTCAAACTGCCAGTGTGCCCAGTTATTACCAGGATAATACAGGCGACTACTGAGACTGTTACCTGGCAACAGCCATAATGCACGCCTCTGACTTGTGCCTGTGGGTGTCACTCGGTTAGAAACTATTCTCTGGTTAGTGTGGGCAACAGGAGTTTTAGCACAATGATCAGTCCTCTTCTTTGTGTGTTCATGTTTATGTATGCACTAGAGCTGCAACAACTAATTGATAATAATTGATTATGAAAATCTTTGTCAACAAATCTCATTATCGATTAGTCAATCTGCGCGAGGCATGGGACAAGTTGTGTTCCAAATGGCGTACTATACACTTACACTATGCACTCTGAACTCTACCGACTAGTGTGTGGATTTTAGAAAGGTAATATCATCTCAGATATATCACTAGCGGTTTTCGTTACTAACCGGAAGTATAAGACACTTCCTAGGCGACTGCGCATGACGTCATACACACGCTAGCATTAGCAGACACCCGAGTCACCGATAATGACTTTCTTCAGTTTACTGTCTGTCATTGTTACCTTTTATTCCTAACATGACCTCAATCCCCATCAGACGGAGGTGAAATAATCACGTGACTGAGGAAGAAAGTCAGAAAGGCAGGGGAACATTTTATATTAAACACCCCGGAGATCAAACAGTGCTACACGAGTACAAAGTTATGTTTATATCCAAAATGCTCCACTGTGTGTAAGGGGCAGGGTAAACTGGTGCGAGTTGCTTAAAAGTTTAGTTTAATTTAAGTTTTTTGTCATTATATGCTGTATTTGCACGCTTGCAGTGTAAATTCTGTGGTTTATTATAACGGAAGTGATGTGTTCGTAACGAGGCCGTATTGCTAATCACGCTCTGTGTAGATGGAGCGCAAGTAATGTTTAATTAAAACATTTATGATCAAAAGTAAACACATGGGATGTTACCGTGTGATGTTTGATTGTAGGAATTGATCAAATTTGTTTTTCAAATTTGAGACAGCAGCTTTTTTTATTTAAGTAATGCGTGACACGTGACAGACTGTGCTGTTCTACAAAAATAATCCATTCTGGGTTGGTGTGTTCGCAACCTGAAGTGGATTATTTTCATATAACGGCAAAATTTGAAGTGGGTTAATCCACTAATTCCACAGCACTTTGCCAATGCTTACAGTTTTTAAATTATTAATGAACAATACATCATGCTTTTGAACTGTTTGTAGTTACGTTTAATATTCTGGAACATCCGTGTGACAACAAAGTTACACATTACATATTAAATATACCGGCATGTACGATAGAAAACGTAATCACATCAATAATGATGTTTTTTATTGTTAAATAACCCATTTAACAAAATTCATTCATTATAGTCTTTGATTATGTGGCTTGTCCGACATTCGTGTGCCTGTGAATGAGCTGTTACTGTAGACAATAACGTATTAGAACGAGCACATTCATATAAAGCTGATGTTTATATCAAATTAATCTTCTGACCAATCAGATTTGAGAACTAAGCCACGCTGTGGTATAATATGATGTAATTAGAGTGCATAATTAAAGTAAGAAATTTCACCAAATTACATATTCTAAATTATACTAAATGAGGCTTTTAAATGGGAAGACAAATAAAGCATCTATTTTCAGCCACATGTGTAGCATAAGTTAGTAAACAAATGTGATGAAATGAACAGTTTAGAGCTTCAAACTACCTGAATTGCAAAGGAAGGGGCGGAGTTGAGCACCACTGTTTCTGACTGGGGGTGGAGCTAATTTCATGACTGGAAGAAAATTTAACTAGGAGCCTGAAACAAATAAACTAATGACATCCAGTGCATGACAATATTCTGGATTCAATAATAATAATAATAATAATAATAATAATAATAATAATAATAATAAAGTTAAAAAATCTCAAGTCAAGACTTATTCCCATTAAAATTTTACTTCTATTAATATAATGTTATTTTTTTGGAGAGAAAAAAACCTAGAGGTTTTTCAAAATGCTAAATCCATTTATAGTCAAGTTCGATATTGCAGAACATCTGTGAAACAAGTTTCTGTTATCATTTACAGAGTTCTAGCAGCTATAAACACAGAGACCTCACCAGACTTTTTTTCTTTCTCTCTCTTGTTAATAATGCAAAAAAAGGTTAACATATGTTAACAAGAAACCACAAAGAACTCTGTCCTGAAGCCTTTTCTGTGTCGGAAAACATACAGCTTTACCCCGAGCACTAACATTAAAGACTCCTTCTAAAAATGCTAAATAATATTTCCTCACAGAGATCCTCAACATATCAACAGTTCCACATGGTTTTAATTCTTTTATATGGAGCAGCCCTGTGTACTGCAAGTTGTTCCTGTAGAAATGATAACACGTTATAACGACCAATCAGACTCGAGTATTCAACAGCACTGTGGTTAAATGTAACAAAGGCAAGTTTGTATTTCATATGCTAATAACTAAAATGGTGATGGCAAAGTGCAAACTTGTAGCACCTTATGTAATTCAATATCAACTTTATGACTTCTTTTGAAACACAGCTGATTAGCTAGGTTAATGAGTTGATTATTATGTCAGATTAATCAGAAGTTGGTCAGAAACCATAATGAAGCTTGACCTACAGCAACCATTTTGGTTATGAAAGAGTTTATGTAATGGGGCTTGGTGATCAGGAAATGTTTCTCTCTCTGTCTAGCCTACTGGCTTTCATTGCCATTATATTCAACATATTGTCTGTCTGTGTGTGCTTTATTATTGGAAAATAATTTTTGCAAAGGGTTATCATTGCAACAGTGTAAAAGGTTCCTTGCTAGTAACTGGAAGATTACTGAAGGGTGAAATTTAAATGCAGATTTGAGGCTGAAGTTGGCTCAAACCAATGTTCAGTGTGGAAAAGTGGAGGACTCTGAGATTTAATCGTGTCATGTGTCGTCATTCAAGTACACAATTGTATAGTAGATGGGTTTTAGCTATACCAAGAGCCAATTGGGGAGTAGATTGTTTTTGTAAATGCTGAAAAAGATCCAGGTAAATGGTATGCACAACAAGGTAAAATAGACCAAGTTGAGCAAGTACCATTTTATGCATTCATATGAGCAAAGAAGGCTGTGAAAATTTGTCTTTGTTTAACCTTTTGATCTTTTATAAAAAAAAAAAAAAACACACAAAAAATACTCTGCTCTCATGGATCTCAAACAATTGCAAACACAACACAGGTTTATCAACAATTATTTTTTATTGGTTAAATATAGGTGTGCAACAATTATTGGTACCCTTGTCAGTACTTTGTGCTCCCTCCCTTTGCCAATATAACAGCTGAGTCTTCTCCTATAATGCCTGATGAGGTTGGAGAATACATGGAAAGGGATCTGAGACCATTCCTCCATACATAATCTCTCCAGATTCTTCAAATCTCAAGTTCCATGCTGGTGTACTCTCCTCTTCAGTTCACCACACAGGTTTTCTATGGGTTTCAAGTCAGGGGACTGGGATGGTCATGGTAGGACCTTGATTTTGTGGTCAGTAAACCGTTTTGTGTAGATTTTTATGTATGTTTTGGATCATTGTCTTGCTGGAAGATCCAACCACAGCCCATTTTAAGCTTTCTGGCAGAGGCAATCAGGTTTTCATTTTATATCTGATCCCATTTTAATAACCTCTCATTTTGTGAAGCTCAACAAATCTTTTGCTGCACATCACAGCTATATTACTTGGTCTTACCCATTGTTATGAATGACTAGGGGAATTTGGCCTATGTGTTCCCTCATATTTATACCCCTGTGAAACAGGAAGTCATGGTTGAACAATTTCCTGTTCCTAGTCACCCAGGTTAAAAATAAGTTACATCAATGGGAATATACTTCAAATATATTTTTCTCATCTGAATTCATAGGGGTGTCAATAATTGTTGCACACCTATATTTCACAAAGATTTATTTTTTTTGCTAAACCTCTTTGTAATTGTTTGATATCCATAAGAGAATTTCTGTGAATCTTTTTAAAATAAAATGAAAAGTATAAACAGTAAAGACAATTTTTTCAGCCTTCTTTGCTCATATTTACGAAGGTGCCAATATTAGTGGAGAGCACTGGAAGAACAGTTTGCTTAAACAACAGTCTTGTGGCATATTTTCAGTTAAGATTGTTGCGTAATTAAGAGTAATAATGTTACTAGTACGAAGCTGATGTAGTATTACTCACTGTGGTATCATTAGTCAATTTCTTAAACACAACCATTTGTGCTGCTAGTTTCAGTGTTTCATGATAACTTTATTTTTAGTTGTGAATGTTTAATATACAATAGACTTCCTGGATAACTAATATATGTGTGTGTGTGTAAAAAAAAAAAAAACAAAAAAAAAAAATTTTTATATATATATATATATATATAGTGGGGCGCACGGTGGCTTAGTGGTTAGCACGTCCGCCTCACACCCCCAGGGTCCGGGGTTCGAGTCCCGCCAGGGCCATGTGCGTGCGGAGCTTGTATGTTCTCCCGTGTGTCGGGGGCTTCCTCCGGGTACTCCGGTTTCCTCCCCCAGTCCAAAGACATGCGTGTTAGGCTGATTGGCGTGTCTAAAGTGTCCGTAGTGTGTGAGTGTGTATGTGATTGTGCCCTGCGATGGACTGGCACCCTGTCCAGGGTGTACCCCGCCTTGTGCCCGATGCCTCCTGGGATAGGCTCCAGGTTCCCCGTGACCCTGAGAAGGAGTAAGCGGTTGAAGATGGATGGATATATATATATATATATTTATTTATTTCATTCCGCAGGTTTTTACTACAGTGTCTGGAGGACTTGGACGCCAGCCTCCGCAAACTCAACTCCCGCTTGTTCGTAATCCGGGGCCAGCCTACTGATGTGTTCCCCAGGCTCTTCAAGGTACCACAACATTTCTTACACACACATAACTTCCTAATTATGCTAGTATTTGTGTGTACAATTGAGTGCAAAAGTTAGCATACCTCATGCTTTTTGAACAATGTGTGAGAGTGTTCTGCAACACAACAGCAATTCAAAACACAATAAAAATAAATAAATTGTGGATTAAAAATAAAAGATTCCATGTACTACGTTAACACATCTAGATGGAAATATCAGAAAATGAAAGCTGAAATTCTGATCTGTGGTCTCATTCATCTTTTGATCGCAAACACAAACGTCTTCAGTGTATAGCAAAAAAAAAAAAGAATTGACCTTAAATAAATTGTTTCCAGGCCTGATCTATAATGGCAGATTTATAATGGATTTATACTGGATGCATTAAGAAGAATCTGCAAAGACTGGTCAAGCGGTCTGGCAAGGTTGAAAACAGATATCAGTATGAATGTACAGTTATAACTTATTGTATAAGGTTATTGTGTATGAAAGTTATTTGAATCATATAGTAATATGTTACATTACGGTTCCCTTAACAGATGTTATTCAATGCATTAGTTAACATGAAGAAACTCTGACCTTCTACATAAATACACCATTTGACTAACAAAGTAACTAAAATATGTATTAACTGCTAATTTATGTGGACTTGTGTTTAGTCATAAAGTGAATAAACATTAGTCAGTGTGTGTATTTCTTTAACATTAAAACAAACATCAAATAATGTGTGAACTTACTTTGTTTCTTTAACATAACTTATGATTTATTAATGATTGTGCTTTGCTGATGCAATAATGTCACTTAAAGGAGCCTTAATGTAAAGAATTACCAAAGATATTCAGAATGGGAGATGTAATTTTTTGGACTGACCTCATTTTGGTTTTTGGACTGTTTGACCTTTTTTTTGTGATCATGAAAGAACATTTGTGAAAGCTAACACGTCAGGTATCTTCATAAATTATGTTTCGTTGTCATGTTCATTTATTCTAGGCATATTCACATTTTTTTTGCACTCCAGTGAATGTAACGATTAATCCATTTAGTCTAGGCTGCTTTGGTCTGGACAACCTGGATGAAATGCTAAAATGTCCACTACAGCACATTTTATTTTTAAGTTCAACTGTTCTTCTTATTACCCCTAGAACCAGCTCATGAAGCTAAAGCTACAGATTATCTTTCTTTTTTAAGCAGTTCCAGTCTATATTCACGTTTTTCTTCAAACAGTTTACAAATTTGGTTTCAATGGAGATTACTGTCTGTACTACACACACACACACACACACACACACACACACACACACACACACACAACACACATCGTTTGTCTTGTTATTGCTAATGATGTTCTCTTGATCCACACTCAGGAGTGGAACATCAGCCGGCTGTCTTATGAGTATGACTCTGAGCCGTTTGGAAAGGAGCGAGATGCAGCCATTAAGAAGCTGGCCAGTGAGGCTGGAGTGGAGGTGACGGTACGGATCTCGCACACGCTCTACGATCTGGACAAGTATGTACCCCACCAAACATCTCTCACTACCACAACGATCACATTGCTGTAGTGGACAGCGATTAAAGAACGATATCCGTTCAGTATTGTTCCTGTATTCCATCTTCTATTCGCTCACTTTCTCTTTCTCAATTTTCTCTTTTCTCTCGCTCTATCAGGATCATAGAGCTCAATGGTGGCCAGTCTCCACTCACCTACAAGCGCTTCCAGACCCTCATCAGCAGGATGGACGCGGTGGAGACCCCTGCTGAGGCCATCACAGCAGAAGTCATGGGCTCCTGCACCACTCCTCTTTCTGATGATCACGACGAGAAGTTTGGTGTTCCTTCCCTGGAGGAGCTTGGTGTGTTTCACGTATTATTATACATTTGCTGTTTGTCTTGCACACAAGAGCTTGAGAAATATCTTGACTCAGTACAATGTGTTTCCGATGCCAGAGATGTTTGTATAAATCAATAAAGCAAGAAAGTGCTGGTGAGCTTAGAAAAAGCAATATATTTTTATTAAGTGTGTGTGTGTGTGGCTTCGAATTATGAGCAAAAGATTATAATCAGGTTTTACTGGTTATGCATAAATATTTCATATAGAACTGTCAATCAATCCAAATGTCTGTGATGAAGCATAAGGTGAGTAAACTGCAAATCTTGTAATGCAGTGGATTGAAAAATGAATTAGCCTGTCTTTCATTCATTTCTCTTCATTAATTGCTTTATCCTGATTATGCTCACCGTGGACCTGAAAATAAACACCTGCTATTTTTTCCCAACAATGCTCTTCATGCAAAAATGTTCATGCGTAGTTTAAGCTATTTTCTGAGATCCTATGCTATGTCATGATGCATAAGTGTAAATGCTCAGTGGGTTGATTGATGTGTTCAGGTTTCGACACAGAGGGGCTGTCCTCAGCTGTCTGGCCCGGGGGAGAGACTGAGGCCCTTACACGGCTCGAGAGGCATCTGGAGAGAAAGGTCAGAAATGCTTTACTGATTAAACCATGTTATTTATTTATTTACTTACTTACTTAGTTACTTTACAAGTCACATACGTGTGTGTGTGTGTGTGTGTGTACATACTTTTTCCTCTGGTCAATTTTACTAATAGTCACTAATCCAAATCTATGCTTCCAGGCATGGGTGGCCAACTTTGAGCGTCCCAGAATGAACGCCAACTCACTGTTGGCTAGTCCTACTGGCCTCAGTCCCTACTTAAGGTTTGGCTGCCTCTCGTGTCGACTCTTCTACTTCAAACTCACCGACTTGTACAGGAAGGTAAAAACTTGTATATCCATTTTACTTTGATGAGACCAATCAGTTCTGAATTTGGCGCCTCACTCTCAATTCATTTCTGGATTCACACTAATCCATGCGGTGTTCCTCTCCTACCCGTGTCCCTCAGGTGAAGAAGAACAGCTCACCACCTCTCTCACTCTATGGCCAGCTGCTGTGGCGAGAGTTTTTCTACACGGCCGCCACCAACAACCCTCGCTTCGATAAAATGGAGGGCAACCCCATTTGCGTGCAGATCCCATGGGACCGCAACCCAGAGGCACTGGCCAAGTGGGCCGAGGGCAGGACAGGCTTCCCCTGGATCGACGCTATCATGACACAGCTGAGGCAGGAGGGATGGATCCACCACCTAGCGCGCCACGCCGTGGCCTGCTTCTTAACACGTGGAGACTTGTGGGTCAGCTGGGAGGAGGGCATGAAGGTACTGTGCCCTTAACAAACTAATCGTTTGTTTACTGTTTGTCTGTGGATGCCTCACCGAGACATAATTTGGTCATGAATCAAAACAAAAATGCTCCTTGTATTTTGTGTATTTTGTTTGTAGTGATTGCATAAGCATTACCCTCCGTTGCTGTGAAACCTTTAAATTAGTCATGGTTACAGCGTAAAAATTTGAGATTTTAATAAAGTACTACATATCAATTGTACATTTTTATTTATTTATTTTTTTTCCCTTTCACTAGCTGAGTTTATGATTCTGAGATTCTTGCTATAGTTTGCCCCCTAGTGGAATAACAGAGACTAGCTGGGGGATTTTCTTTTCAGTTCAGTCATGTAAAGAAGACAATCAGTATGTTTACATGGACAGTAATAACCCGATTAAAACAATACTCTGATTAAGAAACTAGCATGTAAACAGAGATTATTGATTACCTTAATCAGACTAAAGTCATACTCGAAGTAAACACAAAACAAATTAAGACGTGGAATACTCCTGTTTTAGTCACATTATCAAAGTGCATTACAGACATGTACACACCTTTATCACACTAATGTCGTGTATTGCATCCATTATTTCCAACATCCTTGCTTTGAGAAAAATACAAAAAATTAAAGACCAAGAACATGTGAGCTCATGTGGTGTAGTTGCATGCTTTACACAGTAGGTGTCTGTGCAACCTCATGTCACTGCTGCAATACAACACACAACACTCTTATGGTACCAGGTGTTTGAGGAGCTGTTGCTGGACGCAGACTGGAGTGTGAACGCAGGCAGCTGGATGTGGCTCTCCTGCAGCTCCTTCTTCCAGCAGTTCTTCCACTGTTACTGCCCAGTGGGCTTTGGCCGCCGCACCGACCCCAACGGGGACTACATACGGTGAGTTGGATTACTTGTAATCTTGTAGTGTCTGCGAAGAGAGATTTTGAATGATTTGTTTCTTAACGTAGGGCTTATGTAACCAATCTGCTTCTTATTGTATTCATGTAGACGGTATTTACCTGTGCTGAGAGGATTTCCTGCCAAATACATCTATGACCCGTGGAACGCGCCGGAACAAGTGCAGAAGTCGGCCAAATGTGTGATCGGTGTGCACTACCCGAAGCCCATGGTGCACCACGCAGAGGCCAGCCGTCTCAACATAGAGCGCATGAAGCAGATCTACCAGCAGCTGTCCTGTTACCGTGGACTGGGTAAGTCTCGTCTGTGTATATATTATATAATATAATATAATACCTACACTACCAGTCAAAAGTTTAGACACAATCTTTCTTTATTTTTTCTCCACATCTCCACAGAATAATAAGTCATCAAAACTTTGGAGTAACAAGTGGAGCGATGGGAATTATGTTCTGATAAAATATCATAAATAAATCAAAATAATTTTATATTTTAGCATTTTCAAACTAGACCCCCTTTTAGCGTAGAATTTCCAGAAATGTATTCTTGGCGTTTTCTCGGCCGATTTCTTGAGGAATTTCCCTGGGATTTTTAAACAGTATTAAAGGAGTTCACACCTACGCTGGACATTTACCGGCTGCTTTTCCAATTATTTCACTCCGAGTCGTCCGACAAGCCAAACCGGTTTGATATTTTATTGCCTCAGTCAGTGTGCTTGTTTGCCTCGCTGTCGAAGCATCTTTGATAAGCTGTGCTCGCGTTTTGTGCTTTTTGTACATTTACAGTACTTTATCACATTTTTTTATAACCATGGGTCTGAAGAGAGTGAGTGGAAAAGTCAGTGCTCAGAAGATGTCTATTGAATTAAAGCGTGAAATCATAGGAAAACATGAGCAAGGTGATTGACTTGGCGAGGCAGTACAGGCGTAGTACAGTACTTCAATGATATGTACTGTGCTTAAACAGGAGTCATTTTTAATAATCAATAAATACATTTTTCTTATTCAAAAACACGTAACAAAAACAACTGGGGTGGCATTTTGGGGGCTGGAACGGATTAATGGAATTTCAATTAATGTGAATGGGAAAAATTGCTTTGAGATACGAGCAAGGTTACGGAACGAATTAAACTCGTATGTCGAGGTACCACTGTGTAAATTTTTTTTATTCATTTTTCATTAGAAAACTGTTTTTGTCTACAACTCCGATTTCAAACATTTAATTATACACTTTCAGATCAAAAGGTTTTTAAGATCATGAGAGACATTTCAGTCGAGTGTCCACAAACTTTTGACTGTGTGTGTCTTTTTGTTGTATACATTTAAGTGCAAATATTTGGTTAGCTAAATATATTAATGATTAAGCTATAATATCAGATTAATATTTTTACATAATTTTTCTAAATCTTTCACTTTATTTAGTTATTAGGATAACTTAATGATATATAAATTTTGAGTTATGCCACATTAATGTCACAGGAAGAAAATTTCAAAAAGAGTTAAATGTACTATGACCTAATTAAGTCCTGTCTCTTTTAGGACTGCTGGCGATGGTGCCATCTAACCCTAACGGGAATGGGGAAAACGCCACAAACATGATGGGAATTCCTACTTCGGATGCCACTCAGGACACTGCTGCATCCTCCGGTATATTTTTATGGCCTATTGCCTACTTGCAAATCTTTTGCTTAACACATTATTTAAGAGCACAGGGAATCCAAAGCTGTGATTACTTTTTAATCTTAATCTTGTACATGCATATAGTATTGCCTTTCTTTTCACTTCAAAAGAATGTCCTTCCTTTCAGTGTAATCAGGTTATCTCAGTATTGCCTTCACTAGTCATCAAGCTGCTGTTGCATGTCACCAGCCTTCCCAACTTTTCCACGGTGTAATACTTACTGTTACAAAGTGCTGGAGACTTCTCCTTACATAATAAAGCTCCAACATATTAATGATGACTGTTTATTATTAGTCTTGCACTATGTGGAGTGTCTGCCATATACTGAGCTGGTGCTATACAAACAGTAACTTATTAGAATAAGTGCATTGATATCAGCAAATTCAGATGTTTATTGAATAATATTTAACTGTATTTCATTTAAACTGTCCTTGATGTTTAATAATTATAAAAAAAAAAAAATTAACAAGAGTATGGTATCATACAAATATTATCATTGGGGCATTACAGGTATGACCTGTTTGTGATTGTCGGCGTATTTCAGTTGCAAAAGGAAGAATTTGCATAACAGTATGAACTGGCTCATCTGTTTTTGTTTTTTTGTTTGATTCATGCAATATAACCCATAATTCGTATTTATTTAGTTATAACTAAAAGAATAAAGAATTTAAGTCCATATGAACATGTAGCGTGGTTCTCAGACTAGTCTTGGCTTTATTTTAGGATACCAGACGCCTGCTAACTCTAAGGGGGAGTGGCCCAGTGGCATGATGGTGTATTCTCAAGGAGACGCACAGCCCGGCTGCAACACACAACAAGGTACACATACATTCATATTCACACACACTCACCTACTACTTTGTTAGGAGCACCTGTACACCGGTTTGTTGATGGAATTATCCATTAGGGCAGTCGTAGCACCACCAAGCTGCCACTGCTGGGCCCTTGAACAAGGCCCTTAACCCTCAACTGCTCAGGTGAATAAATGAGATGTATGTAAGTTTCTCTGGATAAGGGCATCGGCCAAATGCCATAAATGCAATTCTTGTGGGGGCAGTGCATAAAATCATGTGGATACAGGTCAAACAACTATTTGTTCGGTCACCAATTTCCATGCCATGACCATGTCACTGAGATCACATTTATTTGTCCCATTCTGACTGAAAAATGAGGAAAATGTAGAAATAATGTAAGGAATCAAAACTGGACAGAAAAAAATTGTTGAACCTGTGCCCATTGTAGCCTCAATTTCCCTTCTTGGTGGAACCCTTAATCTTCTGTTGTAGTAGTTCAGCCGGCAAAAGATTCACCATATTGTGCATTCCGAGATGCTTTCCTGCTCACCACACTTCTAAAGAGTGGTTATTTAAGATCAAACCATGTCCATTTTCCTCCGTCCTCTCTCATGAATTTATTTATTTTAAATAAATGTATTAATTTTTTTCCCCAGATCAAGTAGAGGAAAAAAATTAATGAAATTGTTCAATGTTGAGCAAAAAAATGATGGAATCACCTTGTAATTTGTATTTCTAAAACAAATACCAGCACAAATCTAAAAATGTAAATTAGCCTGCAGATAAAGGAGAGTGCTTACAGACCTTAAACTTGGACTTTTTAAAAGAAAACATGGCCCAACAAGAGAGTTGTCTATTGAAACAATGGAAAGGATTATAAAACTCCTTGTAGAAGGAAATCTAGCATAGAGTATGGTAAAATATGTTGTTTGTTCCCAGTCAGCTGTGTCTAAAATGCTGTGTAAGTATAAACAAAATGGGGAGGTTATAAAAGGAAACATACGGGTAGACCATGGAAGACATCAATGTGTCAGGATAGAAAACTCAAAGCAATATGCCTTGAAAATAGAAAATGCACAACAAAACAAACCGATGGGTGGAAACAAGAGTCAATGTTTGTGATAGAACTGTATGATCACTGTATGATTCATCTGCTGAATGAAATGGGATTTACGTATAGAAAAGCCAAACGAAAACCAGAACCAACATGTAAACAGAAGAAAACAGGGTTACAGTGGGCTAAAGAGAAGCAGTCATGGAGTGTGGATAAAAGTGATATTCAGTGATGAATCATGAATCTGCATTGACCAAGGAGACGATGCTGGAACTTTAGTCTGGTGCTGTTCTAATGAAACATATAAAGATGACTTCCTGAAGAAAATCAAATTTCCCCGCTCATTAATGACATGGGGTTACATGTCAGGTAAAGGACCGGGGAGACCTCAACAGTCAATGCACAGATGTACACTGACATTTTGGACACTTTTCTAATTCCATAGATAGAAAATGGGTTTGGTGAAGAAGTAATTTTTCAGGATGATAATGCACCTCACCTCAGAGCAAAGAGTGTTAAAGCTTTTCTTCAGGAAAAGTAGATGAACTCAATGACGAGGCCAGCAAACAGTCTGGATCTCAATCCCATTGAAAAGCTCCATCCTGCAGTCATCAATCACCAATTCTCACACACACTCAAGGCTCTAACCTGCCATTTGGAGAAACTTGAGGCTCAGTGTCTTGGCCACATGTGGGCCAGGGATTGAACCGCTAACCCTGCGATTAGTGGACAACCCGCTCTACCACCGGAGCCGCCCTAGGCAGAACCGCCCACAGAACTGCCGCTCACTGGATGGGTTTATTTTTTTTTTTTGTACCATTCTGTGTAAACTCGAGGCTGTTGTGCATTTAAATCCTGAATCAGCAGTTTCTGAAATACTCAACCCAGCTCATCTGGCACCAACAACCCTGTCTCTGAGATCACATTCTGGTGTTTGATGTGAACAATACCTGAAGCTTTTGACCTGTATCTGCATGTTTTGATGCATTGTGCTGCTGTGACATGATTGGCCGAGTGGATAAGTGTCTGAATGAGCAGGTATACGTATAGCAGGTGCTTCTAATAGTCAGTGAGGGTAGACCCACTGCAAACATCACGAAGATGTCAGTAAGGGATGGACAATATTGCTGTGAGTCCCTGGCATGCCACAGTCCTTTTGGACACTGTGTGGGAGTTGGGAGCTCACCAAATTGTGCAGCATGCCTGTAAATCATGGTGCTTAATGTCTGTAGGTTATTCAGGAAGCAGTAGTGGGATGGTGTGCTACAGACAGGAAGCTCAGCAGATTCCTGGCCCTGTGTTACAGCAAGGTAATGACTTCCAGCCAGTAATTTTAGTTTAGCTATTTGCTTTTTTTTTGTATTTTGAAATAAAGGGATTATAATAAAATTATTGAACTGCTTTTGTAACCTTTTCAGACCATGTATATAAAAGCTGTAGCTGTTAAGCCTGGATCTCTTATTTTCTGAGAAGAACTTTGGTAATGATCACGTCCAAAATGTCTTTGTCTCCTTCCCAGGGCGGGGACATAACTCCAGCACTGTACTGACCTCTGGGAAACGTCACAGCGAGAACTCTGGCCATTCCACAGGCTCAAAATTCCAGAGACAGCACAGTCCTTAAACAAGTTTGTTTTATTTATTTATACTTACTGTTTGCTACTATTTAGTTTTGATTTTCAGAATGCAGGACATGGGGTAGATTTCACCATCAAGGATTAAAATAGGTTTAAGCTAATTGTGGATAAGAGGTTCATTTAGTTTAGCTTGTGTTGCACTGTTTGATTGTAAATATAGCTTAACAAGTTGCCAGTCTAACAAAGTAAACATTGTTCCCCTCAAGATAACTCGGTGCTTTTCCTCCTCCATTTTAGCATTAAAGCTACATCTCTTTCTATGCAATCTTTTTTTTTGTTTATTATTATTATTATTCAATTTAATGAATCTCTCATTGCATACAACAACAAAGTTTTCTGAAATTATTTTGTATCCATGTGTGTCTTAACAGGTTCTCACATGTGACCATAGTGTCCTGGAAAAACTGAAGATCTGTCATCAGACACGCACATACACTGATTGGTGTGTGTGTGTATTAAACCAAGTGCTTAAATATATATATATACACACCTTTAAAGCTAATTAAGGGGAATCAGGGTGTTTTGTTTTTTTCCCCCCAGGAGTGCATGATCCTTTATGTAAGCACTCCCTCACATTATCACTTGGACTACACCCAAGCTGAAGAAAAAAATAAATCAATGTTCTAATCTCAGTGAGTGTTAGGACTTCTCTTGGCACAGAACTTTGGTGTATATAAGAATTTGTTTAATACTCTCATACAGACTGTATATTTGCTATTGTATGTGCTTTCTCTTTAATTTAGTCTTAGACTCACTGATATATTTTTGATATAAATCATCATTGTGTATCAGCTATAAATATTAAAGAACCTTTGTAGATTGCATTTACTGTACACACTGAGGCTCCTCTCGGTCTACGTCTCTCCCACGTTCTCTGCCTTTCTCTCTGACCTGTTTCACACCGCTGCTGTTCGCTCATATGTCTTCTCCTTTTTCTCGTTCAACCTTCTGAAGCTGCGTCTTCTAGTGTAGTTTCACCTGCGTAATTGAAACGGATGTTATTCATGACCTCGTACTAATTGTTTATTCGTGCACTTGTTTAATAAATGCAATGTAAATAGCAGTGGTTTCTTTTTTACTTCAGAACACGAATTTGGTATCGGGATTAATTTCAAGGTTTAGTCACATTTTCTTTATGAAAATCCATGATGCAAGGAATAAAACTGGTTGGGTGTTCAGTTTTAGAAAAATGATCAATAACTGGGTGGGGTGATCTGTTAAGTCTTTAATTTTGTTGTAGCAACAGGTCCTGAAGTATTTACTACTTCTTAATAGTACAGCAATTTGACAACACTAACATTTATTTATTTATTTATTTATTTATTTATTTATTAAAAAGATTACCTCATACTTTGTTTCTATTAAATTTGATATTTTGTTTAAAAAAAAAAAAAAAAAAAATCGCATAAATCCTCTGCTCTGATGGATATCAAATACAATAATTGGCACCCTTATGAATTCATATGAGAAATATATATTTGGAGTATATTCCCATTGATTTTTATATTTTCCTTTTTTTTGTATACCTGGGTGACTAGGAACAGGAAATGTTCAACCATGACTTCCTGTTTCACAAGGGTATAAATATGAGTACAAATGGGTACAAATTCCATTAGACATTCATAATAATGGGTAAGACCAAGGACTATAGCTGTGATGTGCGGCAAAAGTTGTTGAGCTTCACAAAATGGGAAGTGGCTATAAGAAAATGCCCATGTCCACCATCAGAGTAATAATTAAGTTCCAATCAATCTGGAATTGGATGCGTGTCTATATTGTCTCAACACACTGTGAAGAAGATGGTTCGATTGGCCAGAAAATCTCCAAGGATCACAGCTGGAGAATTGCAGAAGTTAATGGTGTCTTAGGGTCAGAAAGTCTCCAAAACTACAATCTGAAGTCACATACATCATGCGTTGTTTGGAAAGGTTTCAAGAAAAAGCCTCTACTCTCATCCAAAAACTAACTCAAGCGTCTTCAGTTTACCAGACACTACTGGAACTTCAAATGGGATCGGGTTCTATGATCAGATGGAACCAAAACGGTGCTTTTTGGCAATAAACACCAGAACACCGGTTTTACCACACACACAGAGAGAGTGTAATATGGGAAAGTACCTCATGGCTAAATATGGTGGTGGCTCTTTAATGTTTTGGGACTGTTTTTCTGCCAGAGGACCTGGACATTTAGTTAGTATACATGGCATCATGGACTCTCATCACATTTCAACAGATATTAAATGAAATATCTGTTGACATATTCCATTACACTGTTCTATAGAAATGCCCTTTTTTGAAGGTACAGGATGATGTGTAGTAGGACTACTGGAACTGGGGACTGGTTAATTTTGGCTCTTATCTGTTATCACAAGTGCTTCTATTGATAGCCACAGCTGTCCCTCACTGCTTGCGTACTAACAGGCTGGATTTAAAAGCAACCAGCACCTGCCACTTGCAAATGACACAAAGGCATGGTGTGAGTCTGATGGGATTTCTCCTGATAACAGGAAGCTATTTATGGAGTGTAATAAAGCTACTGTATATCCACTCAGTGGCCATTTTATTGTCTTGTAGCAAAACTGCTGCTTTGGATACACACTACTAAGCCACTGTCATGTCAGTATTACTGCTGTGCTGAGTATGATACACCGGTAATATCTAGTACTATGGTGGTTCCTTTAAATTGATTGACAGGACAAAGGTGGGGCTGAGAAACTGCAAATAACAGCTGGTCTACAGTCAGCAGCAGTACACCTACAAAGTGCATCTATAAATGGGTACTTAATAAAATGACCACTGGGTGTATTATAATTCTGGGAATTCGAATGTACGTCAAGAAAACTTCACTCTTCAAAACTTCAAACACAAGGATCATGTGATACGGTGTCAAGTGTCAATGTGAAGCCTTAATGTCATAAAAGGAGTCAAGC
Source organism: Noturus placidus (assembly GCA_022414735.1). NCBI lineage: Eukaryota > Metazoa > Chordata > Actinopteri > Siluriformes > Ictaluridae > Noturus > Noturus placidus. The sequence continues at coordinate 73,699 of JAFFST010000638.1, read as the reverse complement.
TTTCCACAACCGAATGCATTCCTACTGCAGCTCTCAAGGACCATCGAACTGTCCTCGCTTCATGCGCAAATGTTCTGCAAATCGTGAAGTCATTTTCTAAGAACAAGTCAACGTTTAATATCTGTGACAAATAGTAAGGGCTTTTTGTATGACATAGGTCCATGATAACCTTATGTACAAGACTATATAACTATTTTAGGACTCTTTTTTTTTTTCCACACTCAACAGAATTATTTCTGAGAGATAACCTTAATATAAAATCAGCTAGCAAGAAACACACCTGCTTGCCCTCTTCACATTTGTCCTTAACGCAATTGTTATACATTTATGTTTGTTTGGTTTTTGTGTTTAATTTGCTTAAGTTGACCCCTTAAAAATGAGCCCTAACCCTCAACTTCTTGTGTGTTCCTGATATCATTGCCTGAAGTTCAAGCAGACCTTAAGGTTGTGCAATTATTCTTCTTGTCCGTCCTCTTTTAGACTGGTGTCTCAGATGGCAGGAATGTTGTATATCCCCACGTTGTGTAAGGCGTTATACAAGTCACTGTACTTGGTACAATTTGCCAATTTGTAAACACCTTTGCATATTAAACTCAAAGGAAAGGTGTGTCGTTATTAAAGAGCAATGAACGTCTGGTTCCTGGAAGTTTTAGGGGTTAAAAAACAAGAATTCAAACTGGTAGATTAGTAAATTACAACGTTTAAGTTCTACAGTATTACAAATGTTTTCATAAATATGTTTACTGTAAAGGTTATCGTGAGACATTATTAATCTGACTCAGTAATTGAACGTTTATATTTGTTGTGCCAAATCTTATTAGGATTGGAAGAACTACTTATGGCCACAGATAAGCTCAGTGTTTTGCCTAATTCAAACAACTCGCAAGAGAACCTACACTATTATGAGGCACAAATGTGTACATCTGTTTTGTGACTGAAAAAAGACTTGGTAGGAAGCACATACCAGAGGTTCTAGAGATTCTGAAAAAAGGTCTAGAGAAGAAAATAGCTCTCTGTGCATCTGTTAGAAAACCTCCCTTCACAGTCCAAGGATTGAGGGGTTTCACTCGAGAGGTCACATGGTCCAAGAGGACTGTATAAAAGTGCATGGTGTCAATGTACTACAGCGCTCTCCCGTCAGTCTTCTTATCTTCAGTTGGTGTTAGTGGTGAGCTGAGGCTGTTCCTCAACCTTCTGTTCTCTCAAAGACAGGGCGCAGCATAGCTACAATGTCTGACAGTGAGGAGATTGTGGAGGAATATGAAGAGGAGGAAGCAGAGGAAGTGGTTGAGGAAGAGGAGAATGTAGAGGAGGCCCCTCAAATAGACGATGATGAAAATGAGGCAGAGGAAGAAAATGAGGTACAGATAGAACAGGAAGAAGACTCCAAGCCTAAGCCTAAGTTTTTTGTCCCTGCAATTGTCCCTCCCATGCTCCCCGATGGAGAGAAGGTGGACTTTGATGACCTCCATCGTAAACGTGTCGAGAAGGACTACAGTGAGCTTCAGGGCCTCATCGAGGCACACTTTACCAACAGGCAGAAAGAGGAAGAGGAGCTTGTAGCCCTGAAAACCCGCATTGAACGGAGACGAGCAGATCGTTCAGAGCAGCAGCGCATTCGAACTGAGCAAGAGCGTGAGAGACAGGCTCGTTTGGCTGAGGAAAGGACACGGCGTGAGGAGGAGGTGGCCAAAGTCCGGGCTGAAGAGGAAGCCAAGAAGAAGAAACTCCTCACCAATAAGGGTTATGGAGGCTACCTGCAGAAGGTGGAACAGAAGAAGGGCAAGAAGCTGACAGAACGTGAGAAGAAGACAAAGGCACTCATGGAGCGAAGAAAGCCACTCAACATCGACCACCTTAACCAGGAGAAACTGGCTGAGAAGGCCCGAGATCTCTGGCAGTGGCTGCAGCAGCTCCATGCTGAGAAATTTGACCTGGGTGAGAATCTGAAGAGGCAGAAGTATGATATCACTGTGCTGCGCAACCGTGTCAATGACCATCAGAGATACAGCAAGACAACAAAGACCACCAGGAAGTCCTGGAAATAGATCATGTGGATTAGGGAATATATGATATGATGTGGTGGCATGGACTCTTGGTCACATGACAGTTTAACTTGATTGATTTTATCTTTGATTTACAGTGAATTCTATTGGTAAGAAAGATCAGCCAAGACCATGTTTGCTAACACTACATACTTATGCAAGAAATCCAATGTGTTAAAGATTACAGTTCCAAGTGTCTTCTTGGTTTAGTCTGTATTACTTATACAATTGAGGGCAAAGGTTTACGTTCCCCATGGCATCTGAATGGAAGGAGAAGGCATCACTATTTTTAAATGTATTTAAATAAAAAATAATAGTCAAATATCTAATTCCAAGATGATAAATGTGAAATTGGCATTATATATATATAAACAGGCAATACATAAGGAAAAATTAATAGGAAAATAGATTAAAAAGAACTGTAGTATAAGAAGGAGGAGTTTGACAACCGCAATTGATGGAGCAGACATTTTTCAAAAAGAATGGGCATCTAACTATCTGGCCATGTTAGAACATATATCTCTCGAAGAATGTGTGGTTGGGTGGGCTGTTAGGGGAAGAGCTGTTCAAAGGAAATGGACAAGGTTGTGAGGCAGTTATAACGGCAAAGTGTAGACAGACAAGCTACTGGATAATATTAAAATCAAATACAGCAAATGAGATGCAAATTACTGAATAATAGCATTTTATATATATATATATATATATATATGAGTGAGAGAGAACAAATGTCTTCATTTTGTCTTAAGGGTATACAAACTTTTGCACTCAACTGTATGAAATAGTTGTTGAGTTGCTTTTCGTCTGTTTTGTTTCCTATGCATTTAAAAAATTTGTGTCACTTTAAAGTAGGTAACTATGATAAGGTCCTATGTTTAAGTGTTTTGTCCACTCAACATTCTCTTTATCTACATGGTGGAATGGAAGGAATGCCTGCACGGACACGGTGTTATCTAAAACTCGACAGCACATATCAAATTGAATGTTAAAATAGATAATCGAGGACCACTTTTAAGATGATTTTAGCAACAATTAAATATTATTTAGACATTTTATTTGCTTTTGATTAAATGTTTTCCATTTTTTATTCAGAACACACGAAGATTCTCTCCTACGGCCAGCTGAGGTCAGTTCAAAATGTAAAAAGCTGCATTGGACAGTAACTACACTAAAAGGTGTCTCAACATATATATTTTCTGAATGGTTTTTGCTTCATAATGGGATTCTAAATTAGCAAGGATTAGCTATTAATACCTTAGCTAGTATTAATATACCTTCATAAAAAGTTAAGAAATGATCAGACATCTGTTATCCACACACACACGTAATAAATGAAACGACTAAGACCAACGTTAGCAAAGCTGCCAGAACAACATCATTAGCTGCATTAGGATTATCTTTCACTGTATGTATTAGGTCTTCATATTTTAGCTGTTAGAACATACCAACAAAGACATTGGAGATGTAGTCCAGGCTAACCGACAGGTGAGCAGCTCATGTGGAATGAGACCTGTAAGTGTGTTAGTTGAAAAGATTAAAAAGAAATCCATTAGCCATAACCTCTTTTTCTTTAGGGGATGTACACTTTATTAGGAACATCTCTACACCTGCTCGTTTATTCAATCAGCCAATCATGTGTCAGCAGCACAATGCATAAAATCATGCAGATACAGGTCAAGAGTTTCAGTTACCTGCATGTGCTTTAGTAGCAAGATTGGTGTTGAGATTGTTCCTGGAAGATCTTCAGATTATATCTGAGACTCTGGGCCCTGATTTATAATCACTTTTACAAGAATCTCAATTTATCTTGTCCACCTGGTCGACTGGAATGGCCACATATATCACAGATTGGCATATTAACTAGAGTGGCAGTCTTCAAACAGAAATATGCTGTTTGTGGAGGGACTCAAAATGGAGGATAGCAAACGGTTTATGTTTGTGTGACGTCACAGGAAAACAAATGATATGAATCATGGTTACATAAAAGCATACACGATATAAATACATAAAATAAACTATACGCATGAACAAAATAAGTAGTCTGTCATAATTTTGTAACAAAGGCCAAATATTGAAATATGAACTCAATTTTAACTTCTGATTACTGATTTTAACTGATGTGGAACTGAAAGGCCTTGTAGACCCTGTGGGTCTTTCTTTCAGCTTGTTGGAGAACACAGCAAACAAACGGAAAACTGGTGGTTTAAATCGGAGGTCCGTGACCCCTAAGGGGTCCGTGGAGGTACTGCATGGGGGTCGCGAAAGTTTTGGTACCAGTTTGATATAACACAATTTAATATATATAATTAGGGGGTCGCCGCGCCATCTCGCCATCAGTTTGGGGGTCCTTGGCCTGGAAAAAGTTGAAGACCCCTGGTTTAAATGACACAAATTCAGTTTATTTTTCTTCAAAACACAGATAGGTATTCTGAAAACAGACATTTGTTTTCCAACGAAATTACACACTGATCCTACAACAACGAATATTTTTGGACCTGACGATATTCTCAGGTTGTTTAGTAGTACTAAACAGTACTCTATAAATTCTAATAAACTATTAACAAATGACTATAACTTCATATCTTTATCACTGTCTTTAAAAAAGTAGCTGCAAACAAACAAGACTAATTTAAACCTAATTACCCAATCGTGCAAACGTGTTCTTAATAATTTATCCTATACCTAGAACATGTTCAAATAAAAGTTTTAGCTCTTCAGATGCAACTAAATCTGTGAAGGCAGTTACAGTTCATCATGTAAATAATTCCAATTGTAATGAACATAGGACCTATTGCTAATAATAATTAAAATGGTGCAGATTATAAGGCCATATGTAAGAAACTAAAATCCTTACAGCCTGAACAGTAAACTACAGATCCCTGTTGTTGCTGCTGAGCAGTTTGGGATAGGAAGTTCCAATAGCATGTCCATGTCGACAAACCACAATCTCCAGCAAGTACTCGTCCACTTTGACAATGGCGTTGATAACACGCTCCTTGCTCGTGAGAAAGATGATGGTGAAGAGTGCCACCTCAAACTCGGGGCTGACGCCAATGAAGGAGCTGCCCAGTGGTTTCACGAGGCCTTTCCAGCTGAACTGCAGGTTAATGACGTGATCGTTGGCATCTGGCTGCGAGAATTAAACACGAGACTCAACAAATGAGATGATGAATAGACAGAACACTGATTGCTTTAAAGATGATGCTGCTGCTGCATCTAACTTTGAGTTGCACAGCTGCTGCATATTTTATTTTACAATAATAATTACTGAGCGCTGTAATGCTATGAACGATCTTAAAAATAGACGAATTGTACCAAGTGTCGCATTTTGAATTACCCACAAAGTACTCAAAAGTTTTAGTACACCAACATCATCAATCCATCCATTTTCCATACCGTGCATCCTACACAGGATTGTGGAGCCTGGAGCCAATCCAATGGGACTCGGGGCGTGAAGCAGTGTGCCAACCCAACGCAGGGCATAATCTCACACACACGGGACAATTTGGAAATGTCAATCAAACTACAATGCAAATCTTTGGACTGGGGGAGAACATGAAAACTCCCTGCACACAGGGCGGAGGTGGGAATCGAACCTCCAACCCTGGTGGTGCGAGGCAAATGTGACATTTAATTGAAAGATACTGGATGCACAAATAGACCGACTATATATTAAAAGTCCATACCAACAGCACTCCTTGATGAAATGGAAAATGGATTGATCTGGGATAATGTAAAATGTTTTGCTTGATAATGAAGAATGACATTAGCACATTTTGCCAGTAGCCAAGTTAACGGCCCTGAGTTAAATGCCCTATTTTACCCCATAGTGGACTAACAGAGGCTAACTCGGTTTTCAATTCTTTCAAACCCGTATAAGACAATTCAAATGTAGAACACAAATTGTATATTTGTTTTGCAGATCATCATGTTTTTTGCTTCTGCTTTAAACCAATTACTGCATGTTATTCTCTATTAGGTTAATCACTGTACTATTAGAAGACTATGACCAACATACCATGTCTTTATCTCTGGCTTTGTAGCCCTTGTAGTCTATAAATTTCAGCTTCTCCTGCAGGTAAAACTGAACCCAGTTATGAAGGCCCATGATCTCTTTCCCATACTTGGTCTCACCAACAAACACATGTTCAAATCCACACGAGTCTTCACTGTATCGGGGACAAAAAGGCTCTTTACATCCTTGACATAGAACAAACTTAAACACAAATACATTACATGTTTATTAAACTGTGAACATGTTAATACTAAGCCATGAACTAGAACCTGGCCTAAATGTCAAGGTAATTATATATGAACTGCTATTCTTAACATGGCTCTTAACTTTCAAATTTAAAACCCCAGTAAGAATCGTAGAACCTGACAGCATCAACGATCACAAGGATGCCTCCACTGCCAAAAACAGGGCTTTAGTTCCTGAACATGAATGTGTATGATGCATCTCTGTATGACAAACAGGAAGGAAGCTATATGGAAGGGGGGGAGACAACCTATTTCAGGCATTTGACCTTGCTGTGTCCTTGGCCTTGTTAGGACCAATTCCAAAATCTAACCAGTTGATCTGCTGGTTACAATGACAATTCCATATAAATCTTACAAACATTCAAATCACTCATTCTTCAGATATTGCTCCAACGATAATTTTGTACAGAAGGACAACCTGAAAACAAAATGCCTCCACCACCTAGTGGCGGAATAATTAAAAGTTTCATGTTAAGCAAACATTAAGTTAGAGATTTTCCAGAAAAGGCCTTTAGAAATTTAACAAATGAACAATTTCCACACCACACAAATATGCAATACTTTCAACATGGTTGTATTCAAAACTGTAAAACAAAAAAAACACATTACAAGCAATATTCCTTGAATGCGCTACATGCTTGTGGCTTTCATTTGTTGTATATACTGCCATCTAGTGGACGTTTAAGATTCATGCCAACTAAACATGCTTGTAATAGATTCTAAAAATTATTTTTATAAAAAGAGCTAAATTAAAAGCAAATGTGAATCTAAGAAAATGGTCTAAGAAAGAAACTACTGACAGAGGTAAATAAATATGGGACTACACAATTGATGCTAATGCCATCGAAACAGCTACAGATATAAAAGCACTTCAAAAGACATTTCTGTCATCTTAATTTTAATAATTGTCTTCACTCTGAGAGAAACAGCTTCATTTTGCAGGAACCCTTAATGTTGCTATGTAGAACACAACTATAGAGGATTTCGCTATCGGAGAATGTTCCAAACAGCACTCATTCAGGAAGATAACGAAGCTTTTGACGTACCTTTCCTAAGAATATATGACAATATCATTGTGCTTTGTATTGACAGTTGACTTGCGGTGATGAAATACTGCAGGTTCTCAAAGTCTGAGGTCTGTTTTATACTCACCCTCCACTTCTGTCTCGGTGATAGAGTCTGAACCAGATGTCAAAGAGCTGCTTTTTAAACTGAGCAACGTCAGAGGATGCTTGTCCTTTACTGACTAAATACACATGTGCACGCTGAAAGTTAAACAGCTGGAATCAGTCACCAGGACAAGGAGAAGCTTCTTCAGGAGTATAAAAACGTCTCTTATCAGTAAGTATCGCTTGCACATAAACTGTTGGAATTGTACCTTCATGACCTGGGTCTGTAGGATGGCATTGAGGAAGACGTTATTCTCCTCCAGCTCCTCACTTGTCACTTTCTCTGCCACACCTGTGGACATCTCATAGTTGTCCAAGAGTTTTATAAAACCTAAAGAGACACAGTTACACAGATTTTTAAAACAATCCTTTAGAGATCTCTCACCACTTAAAATAAAGTGTGTGTGATATATATACATATATATATATATATACACACACACACACACACACACACACACACACACACACACACACAACAGGAAGCCAATATAGTTCATTGCTCTCCATAATGTGTAACACTGTAATTATAAACTGCATTAAATTATGGGTTGTATGGAGTTATGAAACACTGATGCAGTACTTACTAGCATATGTGGCAATGCTTTTAAGTTTATCCTCATTGACGTACGTGAACAGTGGAGCATTGGCTTTGTCTCTAGCACTGTTACTGCCCTGGGCCACATAAGCAGCCTTCCCCTGAGAAAATAAGGAATAAAACATTTATGAGCAGTTCACTTTACATTTGAATTCATAATTGGAAGCTTGCGTAAACTTCCTTCCATCCATCCTTTATACAGCTTATCCTACACAGGGTCGCAGATGGGCATGGAGCCTATCCCAGGGGACTCTGAGATTAGGGCAGGGGACACCCTGGATGGGGTGCCAACCCATCGCAGGGAACAATCACACACACACACACACAGGACAATTTTAGAGATGCCAATCAGCCTACAGCTAATGTCTTTGGACTGGGGTAGAAAACCGATGTAACTGGAGGAAATCCCTGAAGCACAGGGAGAATATACAAACTCCACACAAACAGGGCAGAGGTGGGAATCAAACCCACAACCCTGGAGGTGAGAGGCAAATATACTTACCACAGAGACCCACTGATACAGTTCTGCTGTATGTAATTACATCTGAGTGCAAAAATTTGCATTACTTTACAGAAGACAAAGGAATTAGATTTATAGCATGTGTTAAATTTTACAGATTATTACAAGACACAAAAATGGTCAAACAGTCTATGGTACCATTTCAAACCAAACCCTTACCTGTAGATTGATATTGTAGTCTTTTCCTGGCTTCACGCGGTTCACGTCCAGCTTCCACAACTCATTCAGGATCGCTGAAAGCTCCTGATCTACAGCAGGACTGCAATCCATCAAATATTACAATTGAACCAGTAATTAACTATGCATCCACTTAGCATAGAAAACGTAAACAAGTAATGTTATTCATCACAGTTCCAAGCTGCTTACTGTGCATTTTAGCGAGTTCCCTGCTTTAAGCAATCTCTCTAGCTGGCTTATTATCTTTTCTCAACTGACTGAAGCAGGCAAATGAATATGGCACAACAGCACCAAAACAGTGAAGGAAAGGCAGCACTCCTGTATCAGGTTTCATATTCTAGCAAACATGACCATAAAGGGTTTGGGTTCTGCAAAACATGATTGAGTCTCTTATGGGAAAATGACCAACAAGGGGTATGCCATGCAAATATTACCACCCCAAAGATATTTATAATTTATTAAAGAATCCCCATCCCCCCAATTATAGATACAGTTAATGTTGTGGAACGTCCACAAAACAAGTTCCTATAGCAACAGCCATTTCCTCTTTCTCTTCTCTCTCAATGTTAAGAAGACAAAAACAAAATGCAACTCGTCATGTGACTGAGAAGCCACAAAGGCCTCAATCCTGAAGACTTTCATATTGCATAAAATCTTACAAGATACAATTTTTAGCTCTGACTGTTAAACTCCTGACTGGAGACTCCTCCCAAAAATGCTCTCTTCACTATATAACCTTATACTGTATGAAAAATTATATATTATTAAAAATTTGTTCATGTGGAGCCTCTACGATACAAGCCCCTGTATAAGTAGTTAGTATAGAAATGATAACGCATTAAAACATCTGTATAAACCTGTGATTTGCCTTACAGCCAGCACTGCTGTTACAGAAAATCAATCAACACCTTCTGATCAATCAGAATAGAGAATTCAGTAGTGCTGTATAATTGTTTATGACAAATAAATAAGAAATTCTACTGTTGATCAGACAACAGTGACCTCAAAATTATTCAAAAATATAATTTAATGTATTGATATGTACTCAAAATTTTAAATGTCTATAATATAAATAATAGGAAGCCAAATTTCATTTCATAAAAGGCATTTTGAGGTAGTGCCTATTGTGTGGTGTACAAAGACTGGACCTTAACTGCTCTCTGAATAACAGTTTAAGTGCATCCCAACAAGTCTTGAGCTTCTGTTCTAACTACGTAATCATACAGCCTGTACTACAAAAAGAAAATAAAAATCTTAGAAAGTGGAAATAACTTGAATATAGTCACATTTATGTAGTATTTCTTATTAACAAATTACAATAAAGCAAATAAGATTATTAAACCTATTTCAAGCCATAGTACTCAATTCAAAATCGAAATAGTCTTGTTCTATTAAAATAAATAAATAAATAAATAAATATATATATATATATATATATATATACACACACACACACACACTACATACATTTGACTATATTCAAGATATTTTTCACTTCACTAAGATGCCTTTTTTTGTAGTGTGCCATTAAAACATTTTTAACATAACCTTGGAAACATAACAGGGAATTTAAAACTACAATTAATTGTATAGGTCGGAGGTCTTCAACAGGGAGTCCGTGACTCCTAGGGGGTCCACGGCGGTACTGCATGGGGGTCGCAAAAGTTTTGGTACCAGTTTGATATAACACAATTTCATACAATATATATAATTAGGGGTTCCCCGCGCCATCTCGCCATCAGTTTGAGGGTCCTTTGCCTGGAAAAAGTTGAAGACCCCTGGTATAGGCCTATCTTAAGTAGTACTAGGCTGCTTTCAAATCTACAAATCTGGTATACTGCTTAGTACAATAGTATGGTTACCGAGTATCTTGGCATCAGATTACTACAGTATTTAATACAGTAGATGGTGGTGTATTTGTGCTGTGCTCTGTTCAGCTCGAATATGACCCTTTTAAACGTTACTCAAAGTGGAACCATATTAAAATGTTTTTTGTTTTTTCCCCCCCCCCAGTATGAAAAGTTGA
>JAFFST010000638.1:33909-62884 GCA_022414735.1 Noturus placidus | reverse complement strand
CATATTACACAGGTTTTGTCTTGCTAGTAAAATATATGACAAAATGTGGTAAAATATCAATTGGCAATTCTGCTTTTAAAACACAACACCACCACCATAATACAAATAGGTTCGTTCACTGAGGCATGAGCACCTGCTGGTGGGAGAATGCTCCTACCAGCAGGTGTTCACACCTCAGTGAATGAAAACCACGGAATGACTAAGTGCTGTTTTCAAAGTAGGCATATCATTTTTTTTTGTCTCAGCTGCCTAAAGCCATTATGACTCATGGACAGTACATCCACTGCTATATAGGGAACAGTCTGTAAAACTTAGTACAGTAAGCGCTTTATTGCCTAGCCCCAGGCGACACAATTTGTTGTTGTTTTTTTGCGACACGTCGCAATCATTTCAGGCAGCTGCTGAATTTCCCCTAGACTAGAGGCACAATAAAGTCGGTCAGGCTTTCTACTTCTGCAAGCAGTGTCTCTAAATCAATTCAGTTAGACAACAAAAGACAATTACTGGTCAAATTTTACTGATTAAACGTAGTTTCAGGACTTTTCTCCCCGCTCATTCCTTCTCACGCAACTTCCCACAGCTTCACATGACATGAAAATAAACAGCTCAGCCTAGTCCTCTCAACCGGAAGTTCGTGAAACACTCCTCAAATAATTGAAACAAAATAGACTGGGTCCGAATTCAATAACTTTGACACCAATAGATAGAGTTGATTTTCATCGACCAGCTGTTTGCTTTCCTTAGATTTAACTTTAAGACTTTGTTTAAAATAAAACGCACTTCATAAGCTATAACTTTGTTTAAAATAGATGCATTACTCAGAAGGTGACCCGCCTAGCCATTTTACTTTAAGGAAATGAAGCTTGCATTTGTTTCAAGCTTACAGCCCTCACACCTGTTATGAATTTAATTGGAACAATTCTATTCAATTTTTAAAGCGAGCGCGCGCGCGCGCACACAAAGCTGTTATTACTTCTCCTCTTTATTCTGTTGTTTAAACAAATTACATCAAAGTGCTGATACGTTTATATCTTACCGTTTAGCCATTATTAGACAGATGCGTGCTCTTCACCCCACTGCGTTTATTCACTCAGGTGATGCAGGAAGTTAGTGGAGCTGTATTTCAATGTTAATTGTGTGTAAAATTCGGCAAATAGGAGTTAAGAATATAAAACCTGCCCCGCCCAGGTTCAATTTCTAACGCGTGATTGGCTGCAAGTCTCGAGTATAAATGATGTGGTAGGCGTGGTTTCTCAGCCCAAGCCCCGGAAAATTAGATGAGAAAGGAAGCTCGAGACACTTGGCTTGATAGTTGCATTGTAAAGAGCTCGTCACCGAGTCTTAAATGTTTAACACGGGATTTATAATACGATACAGTAAATGCATTACATTATTCTATGCATATTATCTTACTCAAAAAGTAGCTATAATGTAAGGTTAGCTAGTTTAGACAGCTCTCCAGCTACAGGTTTTCTTGTGCTTCTGTACATGGTGTGTGTTTGAATGGCCTTTTCACGGTTTAAACAGCACAGCTAGGCAGACTGTTTACCGCCCAGTGTGTAAAGTTTGTGTAAAAACAACACGAGAAGGTTTCTCGACAGGGCTGTGAACATCGCATCACGCGGGTGCGCGCATCGTGAGAGGGACATGAGGAACGCGGGTGCGCGCATCGTGAGAGAGACATGAGGAACGCGGGTGCGCGCAATGCGCGAGCGTCCAGTGACGCTTGTCTGGAAAGGTGATAAGAAAACAGTAGCCAAAAGGTGCAGAACAGCTTTGTTAACTACGGTTTTTTTTTTAAACCACTGGACAACTGAGTAAAGTTCTAGTTTTCGTGCAGCTGCTGATTTATATTTAAAAAATATATATATAAATGAATAAATTAAATAAAATGTATACATGTAGACAACAAAGTGTCAATTGGGAAAATGGTCAACATTGAGAACCAATTTGTTAGGTGACAAAACGCATGAATATGCTTTTATTCTCCTCTTCTACTTGGAAAAATACGGGCTTCTACATTTGCGTGGGAAATATTTGACTAGTTCAGCTGAAGTACTGCACAGAAAAATGAACAAAAAAAAAATTTACACCAGTGCTTGAAGTGTGTACAAAAAAAAAACCCCACACTTGTGATGAGTCTGGAAAAATCTTCATGTAGAAACTGACTCTGGATTTGAACTGATGTATTTCAGGCCTTGTAGAATCTGCAAGACTTTCTTTGAACTTTTTACATACAACACACAAACTTAGTGAGACAAATTCAATTTATTTTCATTAAAAATATGGATGGATGTTCTGAAAAGCATAATTTTATGACTAAATTACATGCTGATGAAACAGCAACACATTTTTGCACATGACAGTCTCAGGTTATTAAGTAGTACTAAAAAGTACTCTATAAATTTAAAATAAATAGACACCACAATGAACAAATATGGCCAATTTAAAACTAATTATACAAAACATGTAATTGCAACTAATTTTTGTAACGAACATTTTTACTGCTCCCCCCCCCCGTGTGCTACCCTGGAATTTGACTTCAAAGTTGTACAACATGTAATTTAAGCCTATAAAATATCGGAGTAATAGTTTCCATTCTTCAGATGCAGTAAGCTCTCAAAGGCAATTCGGTAGAGAGTTAGTAATAAACAGCACTATAGTATTGGTCAATAAAAGTATCATTTAAGCAATTCCAATTGTAATGTAAAGCAATAGTCTTTTTGAAACCAAGCTGTTGCTTATAATGGTGCTTAAAAGGCTAAAGGAAAACTTTAAATCTTCTTAGACTGTTCAGTAGAGAAACTACAGGCCCCTGGTGTTTGCAAGTAGTTTGGGATAGGACGTTCCAATAGCATGTCCCTGTCGGCACACCATGACATCCAGCAAGTACTTATCCACTTTCACAATCGTGTTGGATACTTGCTCGTTTCTGTTGAGGAAGATGATTGTGTAGAGTGCCACCTCAAACTCAGGGCTGACGCCAATAAAGGAGCTGCCTAATGGCTTCAGCAGGCCTTTCCAGCTGAACTGCAGACTAATGACGCTGTCATTCACATCTGGCTGTGAGAATTGAACACGTGAAACTTATACATGAGACACATTGAAAGATTTTATGCTTTAATGATCTCCAACGTAGTTTCTTTCTAGTGCACATTTTCCTTAAAATATCAGTCCTGTCAAGATTTAGAAATTACAGAAATGAACACAAACTCAAATCCACAAAATTCAGAAGAGCTTGCATTTTTTATTTTATTTCAGCAGATCTCTCAGATTTGGGCCAACAAGAATCATGACATTTAAAAAAAAAAAAAAGCCTCCACAAAATCCGTTACAGGCTGAAATGTGGGCCAGATCAATAAATCAGTTTAGTTGAACAATACAGACAGGCTAAGCTGGGCTGTATCTTGAACATGCCCTGATTTAAACCACAATTACTGTACATCATTTTCTATTCGGTTCATCACTAGGAGATTGCACGATTAGAAGTTGCTGTTAAAGACAAACATACCTGGTCTTTATGGCTCGCTGTGTAGCCCTTGTAGTCTATAAAGTTCAGCTTCTCCTGCAGGTAAAATTGGACCCAGTTATGAAGGCCGATGATCTTTTTCCCCATGCTTGGTCTCACCAACAAACATGTTCAAATCCACACGAGTTTTCACTGTATGTGGGGAAAACACAGTAAGACAAAGACCCCCCCTCCCTTGACATATAAACAAAGCTTGCCTCCAGCTTTCTCATTTCCAGAGAGATCATAAAGTTCCTTACACAGCACACTGACAGTTTATCAACACTATGGTTCTTAAAGCTTGTTTTGAAAATACTAAATCAGCACATTAACACAAACCAATAACCCACAGTCAATGTTTATACTCACCCTCCATTTCTGTCTCGGTGATAGAGTTTGAACCAGATGTCAAAGAGCTGCTTTTTAAACTGAGAAACATCAGAGGAGGCTTTCCCTTTACTGACTAAATACCCATGTGCATGCTGAAAGAAACAACTGGAATCAGTTGCTAAGACAAGGACAAGCTTCTTCAGATGTTAAAATGCCAACGAGAAATTAATAGGCTACTTTACTTGAAAATCTTAAGGCAATCCGTTTCCTCATTTATTCCAAGTCAACTTATTACATTTTACAGTGCAGTAAGTATCATTTGCATAAACTGTTGGAAGTGTACCTTCATGACCTGGGTCTGTAGGATGGCATCGAGGAAGACGTTATTCTCCTCCAGCTCTTCACTAGTCACTTTCTCTGCCACACCTGTGGACATCTCATAGTTGTCCAAGAGTTTTATAAAACCTAGATCGAGAGAGTAACACAGAAAAAAAAACCCTTCAGAGATTTATCACAACTTGGCACTTAGTATCTCAAAAGTGAGTACACCCCTCACATTTCTGTTAATATTTGATTAAATCTTTGTGACAACACTGAAAAAAAAAAAAATGACACTTTGCTACAATGTAAAGTAGTGAGTGTACAGCTTGTGTAACAGTGTAAATTTACTGTCCCCTCAAAATAACACAGCCAATAATGTCTAAACTTCTGGCAACAAAAGTTAGTACACCCCTAAGTGAAAGCAAATTGACACTGTTACACAAGCTGTACACTACTTTACGGTGTAGCAAAGTGTCATTTCTTCAGTGTTGTCACATGAAGAGATATCAAATATTTACACAAATGTGAGGGGTGAACTCACTTTTGTGACACTATTCATGGCACTGTAATTAGTAAATTGATCATTCATATAACTGAAAATAATGTATGCCACACAATGACAGTTTATTCAGAGTCTTTTCCTTATCATGAGTTGATTGGCCAAAGTTAAAACTCAAACATGCATGGTTATTTCTTCCTCAAATTTGAGCAGCATTTATTCTAACAGACCGGACATTCTGAAACAGTTTCTGGGAAGAACAATAAAAAAAAATGAATAAAAGAAACCCCCAAACAATTCTGTTTGACACTCACACTGTTATGCAATACACAATTAAGCACCATCAGTAAGTATCTATTGTTTACCAAGTTAATACAGTGTTGTCAGCGCTTTTAACTGCGCTAAGCTTAGACCATATTCTGTTTCACTGCTTTGGATAAAATCCCCTGCCTGATATGTAAATGTAGTTAAATGTATTCAAAAACATACAGAAACACCAGTGTTAAGGATTATGTGCAACACTGCAATTATAAACCATTATGAATTGGTTAGAGTTATGAAACACTGATTCAGTACTTACTAGCATATGTGGCAATGCATTTAAGTTTATCCTCATTGAGGTACATGAAGAGGGGAGCATTGGCTTTGTCTCTGGCATGGTTTTTGCCATGTGCCACATAATCAGCCTCACTCTGACAATTCAGTAAACAGCAGCAAACATTTAGTGCGTTAGGTTTTTTTTTTTTTACACAGATGGACCTTAATTAAAAACAAGTAACAAAAAATGATCAGTATGTTAAAATCAAAATATTAAACAAAAATACATGATTGAAACAGCTTACATTCCCTTTCTGAATGCTAGTGAAATATTCTCTAAGAATTTATATGCAAAGTTTAATTGTGAAATACATGTGCACTTTCCAACTCAAAACGATGACAAGGTGCAACTTTTGTACTACCAAACCTTCACCTGTAGATTGATGGTGTAGTCTTTTCCTGGCTTCATGCGGTTCACATCCAGCTTCCACAACTCATTCAGGATCACTGAAAGCTCCTTATCTACAGCAGGACTGCAAGCCATCAAATATGAAATTAAACTGATACTGTAGCTTATAACTTTAACCATGTATGAAAAATCTACATCAACACTATTTAAGCAAGCAGTGTTTTTCAGCTATAGCACTAGGGCAGAGGTCTTCAACAGGGGGTCCGCAGAGGTACTGCATGGGGGTCACGAACGTTTTGGTATTAGTTTGATATATCAATTTCATACAATATATATAATTAGGGGGTCCCCGCTCCATCTCACCATCAGTTTGGGGGTCCTTGGCCTGGAAAACGTTGAAGACCCCTGCTCTAGGGTATACATTTTATTGATTTCCTTGTAAATATTTACATTTTTCAATAAAAGCACATCCTAATAATTCTATGTGTGTTAAAGAACGACACGCACGTTTTTATCAATTTATAGCTGTATTAAATGTTGTGAACTTGTGTAAATGTTCAACATTTTCACTTACGATCTGAGAAAAATATAACCAGAAAGACATTCAAGAGAATTCGAACAATTACTCTGTACGCCCCCACTAGGCCAAACGGGGAAACACAAATGAAAGTAACGCTGTACTGCCCTCTGGTGGGTGTTCCCCTGACCCACACGGCACAATCAGAAATCGTGATCAAACGCTTATCCATCCCATCCATCTTCAACCGCTCACTCCTTTTCAGGGTCACGGGGAACCTGGTGTGGAAAAATCAGCACTTCCCCGGTTCGCAGTAAAATGTTCATATCAACTTTAAAACTCAACCACAACACACAGTAGAAAGTTTAAATATAAAACACTTCCCCGCTTCCAGGAAACAAGACCCGCCCTATTGTCTATGGAAAGGAATCCGCAATGCCAGATCAATAGCACAGGACACACAATCTCTTTAAACGCTCCTGGAACATGTATCCAGCGCTCATACACACCCCCACTAACACAATCTGTCTAAATATCTTCGTTGCCTTCATGATCTCCAGCAACACAAAGCGTCCCAATGTTCCCCTGAACGCAAAAAGTCAGTCACGTTTCCCAGCCGAACCCACCCCTCTCACCTCTTAATTACCCCCCACTCCAGGTGAGTTTAATCGTCCCTGCGTTCAGCCAATGGGAAGAGAGCATGCTGTGGAACGGTTCAGGTATGCGGGGTCAATGCCAGACCAAAAAAAAGAGAAACCCCCCCTAGCGTTCATCACAATAACTTACTTTCCCGGATTCAGGTAGGGATTGAGGAAGCTGGAGACCCGCTTGGAACAACTCTACTGTAGATTCTTGTGTTTTAATGTTTACCTCGGCTTACTGCAACACAGAACATTCATTAGTAGAATTCCCCGCGGGTGTGCAGTCCTTTCCACGAAGCAGTAGAAAAGCCATAACTGGGCGAGAGCTGAAACTTTTAGTTTCATTTTTGGGGAGAATGACGTCATCAAACGCTGTTTGGACAAAAGATTCATAATCATTCCCCTTGGGAGATGATTTTTCGGAAAGCGTGATAAATGTCCGATAAAATGTGCAATAAAAGTTGACGACTGGACTTAAATGTTGAGAACGAATATTATAATTGCTATTCAACTGCAATCTGAGTTTAAATGTACTACATCAAAGTGTTGATAAAGATAAACTACATCTTACTGTCTCGCCATTGTTGGTGACAGATGATTGTTGTTGTTGTTGTTGTTGTTGTTGTTGTTGTTGTTTCTTCTTCTTCGATGTTTGCCGTATGCGCAGGTGCCTTTTCACCACACTACTTTTATACTTTGCATTAAAATCTGGCCAATCGGAATTAAGGTCTGCCATTGCTAACCCGTGATTGGCTGTAAGACTCGATAGGCAGTGGATAGAATGTAGTGGGCGTGGTTTACCAGACGGACCCGGAAGCGCAGAAGAGGGTGGAGTAGGGAACGTTTGGCTCGCTAGTTGCATTGTAATAGTTCGTTAGTCTGAAGAGTTAACATAATATTATTATTATTATTATTACTATTATTATACATATCGTCTAGGAGACAAGATGCTGTCTTACATCATCGGTGTATGTATATTATCTCACACAATGAGTGTTATGTAACGTTAGCTAGCGTGTATAACTAACTAGCCGTTTTTCTCGGTAGTTGCACATTTTTTGTAAGTGCATCTGTGTGCGTGTAAGCAGTCTGTTTACACTGTCTCGGCACCACTGAATTAGCTAGTTAGCGCGAGTTTGTGTCAAATTTGTGTAGATACTGTAAGCACTGTGATTGTGGGCCATGTTGATGATGATCTGTTTCTGTGCAGCCTTGGTATCCTGCGCATTGTTTTTGGGATTAAGCGGGCAGCTATGTTAAGATTCCAGGCCTTAGTGCAGCTGTTTTGCAACAGTTTAACTCCTACCTAATTTCTGCAGCTCATTCGCGGTGGCTTTGACAGCATCATTGGCCTGATCATGAGGCTTCTGGGTGCCAAGAGAAAACCTGCCATAACCCTGGAGGATCCCAGTGAGAAATATCCCTTGCGCCTTATAGACAAAGAGGTCAGTGTTACGTCTTGTGTAATGAGGATCCGTGTGGAATATCAATATGACTAACACTTCCAACTGACTCTTATTTTTAGATTATTAGTCATGACACCAGAAAGTTTCGCTTTGCCCTGAAGTCTCCAGACCATGTGTTGGGACTTCCTATTGGTAAGTTAAGTATATTTTCTTTAATGTAATTTCATTATACATGCCATGGGGTATACTTGCCCTGTATGACATGTCAAACCCACTTCCTCTGTGTTTTGATGTACGATGCTGATATCTCAGCTCTGTGTTTTAAGATGGGTTCACACGGTTTTGGCCAAGATTTTCATTTTGGACAAATTTTGAAAGTCTTAAAAGACTCCCATAATCCTAGGCCAAAATCTGTAATCTGACGTGGCTTACAGCTGGGATCATGTTTGTACAGTCGCACCCGACTTTACGATGCCGTCTTCTTGACAGAGACGACTCTGTGAGCTTCTGTTAATTCAGTTTAATATTATCTGTATAAGGTTTTTAATAGTAGACATGACATCAGTTTTACAGTAATCCAGTTGTGCATTTAGATCCCTAATGAACTAGCCAGATGTGACATTGGCAAGGAAAAACTCTTTGAGACAATGTGAGGAAGAAACCTTGAGAGGAATCGGACTCATACGGGTACCCTTACTCTTCTGGGCGAAACCGGGTAGTGCGATTGTATATTAAATCATTACAGTATATACAAGAGTGAATAGTATTACAGGTGTTGAAAAGATGTTTAGTATGAGCAGGCTGTAAATAAGAGTCTTAGGATAAGCACAGGATTGTCTTTATGATTACAGCAGCAGTTCTTGGGTACAAGTGGATAGTATCCAGGTAAGATTAACACCAAAGCTTTGAGGTGTCCCATTTGTTTTTTTGGGAAATGCAGTCTGCAGGGTATCCAAACCTGGGTGATCAAAGATATGTCCAATTTCAGTCACCATGATGCCTTCCATGCATTAAATACCTCAGTGGATCATATGTTCTTCTATGTTTGCAGGTCAACACATTTACCTGTCTGCTAGAATAGATGGGAGCTTGGTGGTAAGACCCTACACTCCGGTGTCAAGTGATGACGACAAAGGTTTTGTGGACCTGGTGGTCAAGGTGTGTTTTCTTAAAATATGCCTTAAATGTGAATTAGCTGGAAAAAGCCCAGCTCAGAGATCATATTACTAAAATTGATATAAAAAACAACATATTTGAGATTATGGGTGGTGCAAGGAAGCTCTGAGGAATTAGGTTTAACACGTGCTCAGAGTTTATTAATGTTTTTCTTTTGAATGTTTTTGAGCCCTAAACCCTTAAGGAGTAAACACAGGGTGGGAGATTTTGAAGTGATGGTGTAGGCAATAGGAAAGAATTATCATTGTGCTGTCGTAATTCATGGTATATATGACAGTACCAAAACAAAAACCATGCCAGATAGGTTCACAGAGCATCTGTTAGGTCCACAGCACATAAAACAAACAAAAGTGGGAGGTTTTTGTCCTTTCAAGTGGGCATGAACATGCGGTCAGAAATGAGGCTGAAATTAAGACTAAGGTAATTAACATGAGTCTTAGTACCTGCCTTGTTTAAATTAGGCTACTAGCTTGTTTATATTTTGTGAAAAAGAACCAAAGAAATGTACCGCAAGAAAATATCACAGGAAAGTACAAACTAAAATAATATCTGCAGTCCCGTGCACACCTCAATTATGAATAAGCGATGAGGTGAGAAGAACTGATTAAGAAGAATTCACTGACTATGCTGACAGCACTGGCATTTCTACCTCTGGGTTTACAGCAGCCGTTCTTTCACCAGCCTTTTTTTTCTGTCCCTTGAAGATAAGTTTATGTTCAAATCTCCAATGTCCTACCTTAAGGTTTTGTGTAGACTTGGGGAGTGCCAGGGAGTGAGAAGAGACAGAGATAGTGGCTTAACCTGTTACAAAAGTAAACGAACAAGATCTGCAGAAAAACTTTTGAATGAACAATTTTAAGAGACAGATATCTGTCAGAGCTGGACTTATTTAAAATATTGTTCTGTAAAATACTACAGTGTTTGTGTGTGTGTGTGTGTGTGTGTGTGTGTGAGAGAGAGTTTTAAAATGTTTTTTTTTTAATGATAGATATACTACAAAAATACTCATCCGAAGTTTCCTGAAGGTGGAAAGATGTCTCAGTACCTGGACAGTCTTCGCATTGGTGACGTGATTGACTTCAGAGGGCCGAGTGGACTGCTGGTTTACAAAGGCCAAGGTGAGCAGTTACTCTCAGCAGTGCACATGTCTCTGCATTATGATGATGTGTGTTATGGGATTAAGGTTAGATTTTAGGGATTTTAAATAGTACACAACATGCCATTTTGTGAGTGTAGGAGCTGAATGAATTGTCTGTTGTCTGGGGTTTTTTTTTGTATTTGTTGTAAAATAATGATTACTTAATGATTCACACTGTAGGAGTGTTTGAAATCAAACCTGAGAAGAAGGCACCCCCAGAGGTTAAGACGGCAAAACATCTGGGCATGATCGCTGGAGGGACAGGTAAAGTTTTTTTTGTCCTTTCAATTAAAAACCCCTGGGTTTGAGTAAAGCGCTATGTAAAACATTGCAATAGTGTAAGGAATAAAACATGACCTGAAAACTGACAAGTGGCTGTTAACAGCCCACACACCTCTAACAGTTTTATTTCTTGTAATACCACAGCAATTTGGCAATTTCATATAATTGAAGAATGACACGTCATACGTTTTATCCATTTGTAGGTACAGTTAGTGCCCATGAAACAAGTCACCACTGACATTATAACAGTAGCTCCTTGACAAGCATCATATATATTTTTTGTCTCTTGAAATTAATAAATAAACAAACACTCAGCTTGTCATGTTATTGAGAAACCTCCATCCTCTGTCCATTAGACTCTCCCATGGTGACAGTGAAAATGCTCTGACACTAGAGACTCCTTCCATAAATGTTATATTAATATCTCCTTACAGAAAGCTTCACCGTATATGAATATTATGTGAAGCATCCAGCATACAAGTCCCTGTTGAAGATGTTACTTTGGAAATGCTAACATATTAGAATGAGCACATTAATATAAACTTTTACACAAAACAAGACGCATGAAGACACAGTTCCTTATACAAAGGCATTTCTGAATTGGCTTTCTAAGTTTATGCTTGTATCTCTGCAGGTATCACTCCCATGCTGCAGATCATTCAGGCAATAATGAAGGATCCAAAAGACAAGACCATTTGTTACTTGCTCTTTGCCAATCAGGTACGTCACTGCCATTAATATTAATTTCCTATTAATAAATAGACTGCAATTGATGACTCTGATGACTGATGGGGAGGGGAAAAAAGCCTAAATAATAGAAAAACACTCTTGTTTATCACTCAAACAGTCAGAAAAAGACATCCTACTGCGTACAGAGCTGGAGGAAATCCAGGCCAATCACCCAGACCGGTTTAAGCTGTGGTATACCCTTGACAAGGTTCCTGATGGTGAGTAGTAATGGTTTGTTTATTTTCTGTATATGGTACATCATACTGCAAATATTGGTGTGAATGAGGCAATATTTGCTAGAGTGTCTTGTGGTAAGTTTTTGTTTTAGCGACTCGTCAGTTTAGATGTATATGAAATATTTTTAAGGGAATAAAATGTGATAGGTATGCTGTTACAGGAAAACAATCAGTAACAGGGTGGTTTGATGCATGATGCATTAGCACCTCAGGGTTGATTATTTTCTTGTAGTGTTTTGTTCCTTGTCTTTTGCAGTGATTTTTTTTTAAAGAATGACACGTCATCTTTTTTAATCCGTTTATAGTTAGTTGTAATGCTGTGGAATGTCCACAAGTTAGTTCCTGTTCACACATACATTATAACAGCTTCTGCCTTCACCAGCCTCTCCGGTTTTTCACTATCCATTAGTTCACAGGTTCCCAACACTGGTCCTAGAGTACAATCTGTCCTACATATGGAAGTGATTTCCCTGATTCAACTATTCAGCTAACAAACAGCCCTTCCTGATTTGAAGGGGAAGTGTTGGAGCAGGGAATATACTAACCAGGGTGGGAACCTGTGCCCTAGTTAATAAGAAACTTTAGCTTGCCATGTTCCTAAGAAACCAGAAAGCAAACTGTCTTTTGTCCTGAGCAGCATACGGAGGAAATCTTATTGATTGTTACAAAGCACTGACAGTAGAGACTCCTTCCATAAATGTTACATCAACAGAAAATGTCACTATTTCAACTAGTATAAGGCCTTGAGTTTGATTAGATGTAGATTCGATTTCACATCATTCATATTAGACACTGAGAATGATCTATTACTAGAGAAATTATGACATTATCACAAAAGCACATTAATCTAAACCTGTCATTTAAATTGCAGCTGGCACTACTGTCAGTGCTGATGTTATACAATTGAATCAATAATACAACAACATAGTGGTATGAATCAGTATATCATGTACAGCGGTTGGGGCACTGGCTGTAAAAACGTCATCAATGGCATTTAACAACAACAGCAACAACACATTTCTGTCATGGTACTTCAAGCAGGCTCATAGGCTAGCTAATTAATTTTTAAAAATCATTATACACTTAAGCCATTAGACGCATACTGTATATAGACCATCACATAAAGTTAAAAATCGCTAACGGAAGTAGGCTGAGATTTCGTCTGCTATTGTTTTCGAGATGAGGCTTCAGAAATTATGACGTCACTTCCAGTAAGGGAACATCGTGAGCATCCATGCTCCCTGGTTTTTGCGGTGCATTGTGGGATTTTTTTCAATTGAGACACACCCAGGGATAAGACTGGATGAATCAGTAACCACTTTTCGTTATTCATGCGACAGACTGGGAGTACAGCCAAGGGTTCATCAGTGAGCATATGGTGCAGAACCGCCTCCCTCCCCCCGGTGACGACACGCTCATCCTTATGTGTGGTCCTCCACCTATGATCCAGTTTGCCTGCATTCCCAACCTGGATAAAGTGGGCCATTCCCTCAGCAGGCGCTTCAACTTCTAGAAAAAACAAAACACACTAATCCTGACACCTAGTCAAGCGGCTTTGGCGCTGAAAAAGCCCAGCTTTCACAATCATCCTAGTGTCTCCAAGTACACACGTGTTTCAATATGCAAATATTAGCCTTCGCAACTGTGGCCATTTTGTTATTTGCACTTAAGTAGATGTCATACCAGTCAGTATGTGCTGTTTTATCACACACAGTATGTTATTGAGTAAAAAAAAAAATTGCAACCAGAACACTGATGGATTATTTTTTTATTCTGGTATATATTGTGAGATTTGTTAAATAAGAAAATAATTGAAATGCATCATTTGAAGAGTAATAATTTTTTTTTTACTTTTTCATTGAATGTGATTATTTTTTAGAAAGTGCCTTAGTACCAAGCACCTTACTGTAGACATAATACAGTACATTGGCTTCAATTTGTTCAAAGTGATATTAAAATACAAAAAAGAATCTCTTTAAAAATTTAAAAGTAGCACGTAATGTCATGGCAGAAGAGCAGTTATTGCTAGCTTTAAGCAATTCAATATAATCGCACGCATTCATTTAAAAGCTACATCTTTTGTATCATTTAACTGCCCAAATGCAGTGATTGGAGATCTACGCAATAATCCAGCTAAGTGCAAGAACGTTAGACGTCAGCTGCCATAACCATGCTCATGTTCTATATATATATGACATATTGTACTGCCTTGAGTTTGATGAATAAAAGATTGCATTAATGAAGAGTTTCCTTTTTCAGTCTTCCAGGGTCTGTTTGAAATCTGTAAGGATTAAGCTGGAGAAATGCAGCAAAAACAGGATTTTGTGACAAACTTTTGTGCCAAAAGTTAGCAACGTTTATCTGGAAAGCGCTGTACATTTGACTGACTCTACAATATAGAAATGAATTCTAGGTCCTTCCTGAATGTCAAGTGCAATAGGCTGCATACCCATAAGATGACAAAGTCAACAAAGAAACTTCATTTACACCAACAAAACGTTGTGTTGGCTTCACAGATGTTCCTTCATTATGGAAAATATTAATAGTAAAAACAAGTCTGAATTTCCCTTTCTGAACACTTTTCCTGCTATTTGCATTTATCTCTAGCTTCTAGATTGTAAACTTAATTTACTGGTCAATTAAAAGGAGTTTAAGCTAAAGTTAACGTAGTGTCAATCTAGATACAAAAACTTAAGAATACAAAATAATCAATCTACATTGACAATTCCCTTTATTGTGAATAAAACGAAATAAGATTGGTCTTTCCCCAATCTTCAACTGTGCAGATTTGGTAATGTAGCTTCAGATTCATGTTCCTGGCTGACAGGAATGAAACTTGTAATCTTCTGTTGTTGTAGCCCAGCCATCTTGAGATGCCTTTCTGCTCACCACAGTTGTAAAGAGTAGTTATTTGAGTTACCATAGACTTCCTGTCAACTCTTACCAGTCTGGCCATTCTCCACTGACCTCACTCATCAACAAGCTGATATTGCCCACAGAATTGGCACTTTGGAGGTAAATTCTAGTGACCGTTATGTGTGAAAATCCCAGGAGATCTGCAGTTTCCAAATTACTCAGATCAGCCTGTCTGTCATCAACAATCAAGCCATGGTCAAAAACCACTAAGATCACATGTCCCCCAGTCTGATGTTTCTTGTGAACATTAAATGGAGCTCTTTTGACATGCATCTGCATGATTGTACAGTATGTATTGTGCTGCTGTTACATGATTTGCTGATTTGGATAATTACGAGGTGTTCCTAATAAAATTAAGTTTATTTCAGTCTCATATCTGACCACATGTTAAGACCGCAAAACCTCTGGGAATAATCGCTGGAGGGACGGGTAATCTTCACAATTCTTTCTATTCAACACCACTTGGTTTGAGTTTGTCTTTACAATTTCGTTACCACTTACATTGACAGTCACTCCCCCACAAGCCTTTTTTTGTCTCTCTTGAAATGAATAAATAAACACAACTTGTCATGTTCCTAAGAAACCAGAAATGGCAAACTCCTGTCCTACAGACACTCCCATTGTGACTCTTAAAGTGCTGAAGCTAAAGATCCCTCCATAAATATCGCCTTACAGAAAGCTTCACCATATACACTATTCGCCATCCACTTTAATAGGAACACCTGTACTACCTGGACATTCATATAGTTATCGAATAAGCCAATCATGTGGCAGCAGTGCAATACATAAAATTATGCAGATACAGGCCAAGCGCTTCAGTTAATTTTCATATAAAACATCAGAATTGGAGACAAATGTGGTCTCCTATTTTAAAATTGCAAGGTTGTCGGTGCCAGACGCACTGGTTTGAGTATTTCAGAAACTGTGGATTTTCTGGGACACGCACACATCTCTAGACTTTACACAGATTTGAGCAAAAAACACAGAGTGGACGAACGTTCTGTGAGTGGAAACACCTTGTTGATAAGAGAGGTAAGAGGAAAATGGCCAGATGGGTTTGAGCTGCCAGGAAGGATACAGTAACTCAACCACTCAAACTGTGGTATGCAGAAAAGCATGTCAGCATGCAAACCATCAAACCTTTAGGTAGCTGGGCTACAACAGTATGGGTCTAAAAAGAATAAAAAATGATACCAGATTAAGATGATGTTTTTGAATTTTACAGAATTTTATTGACTTCAATTCATAAAACTGCAAACACCACATGGAAATTTATGGTTAAGGAATAACTATCCAGTGATGTGCAGACTAAATGCTTAAACAGATTATTATTACTCAATACTCCCAATGTACCTGCCAGGCAGTAAGTGTCTGAATTCAGTACAGAGTAACGCATGCAATTATATGCAGGAGTCAATGTATACATTAAAACAGAGTACAAGAATAAAGTACTGTAATCTACTTAAGATTTAAGATGGGTTTTGGTCATCGTTTGCAGTCTTTGGTATGCTTTCTCACAAACACTGAAAATACTGTAGACAGTACATAGAAGAATAAATAAAAAACATTCCACTGTTGTCCAACATAATACCATCGTAGTAATACCATCACAGTAGGCTTATGGAGCTGGTAATGTGTAAATGGTCTTCACAGGTGATGCCGAGTTGAGCTGTTTTGTGGTAAAAATTACAGTAAAGGAACAGACATTTGGTTCTCCAGGATCGTCACCCAACACCAGGTTTATGCTCATGTGCTGGAGGCAGTGTATGTGGCATCAGGAGCATAAGATGATATTTGCCTGAAGAGCTCATCCTCTTTCAGCATGCTCTATATAAACACACAAAAAAAAATTAAATCCAAAAGAAACTTGTTATAATGAAAATTCCTGAAATGTGGGGTAAAATGTTTTAAACGGTGAAGTGCAAAAGTTTGCATCAACCTATGGTTTTTGAAATTGAAATTTACAAATTGAACTCCACAACGATAAAAATGAATGTGTCAAATTAAACAGAAAAATTGTTTTAAGAAGAAAGATGCTCAGTGTGTAAAGCAGACGCTCAGAGGAAATGAAAGCGTTGGGAGACCGTTAAAAACAGAAATAATCCATTAATATCTTAACATACACTATTTGACCATGTTTTTCCCCTCACTTGTGATAATGAAGGTGCAAAATCACACTACTTTAATTCTCATGAATTTCTTAATCATACATTTTGCCCTAAGGGTATGCATTCAACTGCACTAGTCATTTGCACTAATGCCAGCCGTCTATCCTCTTAATGAGAAGATGAATTGAAAATCTTACAGTAAGGTTGTTGATCCCCTCTGAAAAGGCTCCTATCTGTTTCACTGTGCCTTCAGAGTCCTCCATCTACCAGACCAGAGACATTTTAAAGACCAAACTATCCATCCATCCACCAAACTAGAAAACGTTTAAATATAATGACAAGACCATCAGGTATGCTGTAAGATCATAGAGAAGGTGCAGCACCTGCTCCAGCTCGTCCTCACTGATGTGTTGTTCTCTGTGGAAGCTGCTGTTCTGGGGCATCCGTACATCCAGAGGGCACAGAAGTTCTTCACTCTCCTCCTGTCGCTTCCGCCTCAACGTTCCAAAACCTCCGAAGGAGGGATGTCTCGGCTAGACAGAACAGAGAAAGATTATTTCAGGCCCATTTATATACGTCCAATGCGAGATGGGTCCACCTTCACGGTGACTGGCTGGTAGAGATGTGTGAATGTTTACATTTTAAAATGATAATGCTCATTCAAATTGACATTGTAGTAGGGGACAATTTTATCCTTAAAGGAATAGTTTGGCCAAACATGGAGACAATCAACAAGAGACAGCAACAATCGACACAGACATTACTAATGTGTATTATGTGAATGAAAAAAGCAAATACCAAAAAAATAAGGAAAAAAAAAAGATGTAAATATTCGTAAAAGCTAAAATGTCAGTATCATTTTGTTGGTAAAGCAAGCAAGCAGTCTTAAATATCCATCCATTTTCCAGCTTATCCTTACTCTCTTACTTACTTTCCCAGGGATATGGGATACTCGTGCATGGGGCACAAGACAGGGTACACCCTGGACGGGGTGACAATCCATCGCAGGGCGCACACACACACACACACATTCATAGACTACAGATACTTTGGACATGCCAATCAGCCTACCATGCATGCCTTTGGACAGGGGGAGGAAAGCCCTGCACACAGGGCAGCGGCAGGAATCGAACCCCCAACCCTGGAGAGATGGGGCGAATATGCTAACCACTAAGCCACCATGCACCTCAGTCTTAAATAATATGAATCACTTAATAAAAAAAAAAAGCCTTTTAATAACTGAAAAATAAGAGAGTTACTGATATCCTTAAAGAAACAGTTTGGACAATTGTGAATATTTGATAAATATAATGAAGCTTTTCTTACTTTCACTTTTGCTGTGGCGGTGAGCAACGTGTAGTCAGGGTGCTCCAGACACTCCTGCTTGAGTCTCTCTGCTTCTGCACCAATCAGAAGGTAAAAGTGGGTGGCCAGGTGACGCCTCAGGAGCGTCTTATTAGGAGGGATGTTCAGGAGGAGGGACATTGTCTCAACGTTGAACCGAGGCTCCAAAACCTGGGACGACGAGAAACAAAAGCATGAAGCTAGAGCTAGGTTCGTTTCACTCATTTTGGTTCTATAATGTTCTCGCCGTACCATCAGTCCTCCATGCACTCCACTCCCTCTCAGGTTGGGTGCATACTCTGCCAGGTCTACCGAGCGCAGCCACTCCATCACTCTGTGATTGGTCCACTGGCACACCTCTGCTGGTGTGATGTTATTCTAAGTGCAGAGCTTTAGAATTAAAAACGCATACTGGCATATATTGTGACTTAAACAGTGCTGTGTACGTGGAGGGACGAGTAGAACCTCATCAGATGGTCTACGTCTGAGGCAGTTGGGCTCGTAGTTGTTGATGCGCAGCACCTGGATTGCCCTCTTGACACTGAGATGGTGAAGCACGCTGCCCACCTTCAGACCCAGCAAATCATCCTAACAAAGTTGACAGTGTAAATAAAGTTTGTTAATTAGAAGGAGCAGAGGCTAACATTCAAGCATGCATTATCGAGTCAAAGCCAAGTGATAGTCTCTTAATAATTAACACTAATTCAGTCTCTTAAGAATTGTGTGCTATTTAAATTAAATATAGGGCATATTTATGTTTCCTAAATAGCTAAAACAGGCTTTAATAATAAATATCACCCGAGTAAAATTGTTCTATAATAACTGGAGAAATGAAAGTTATTGGTAGAGAACCAGATTGAAGCAGGTCACTGTAACGGGTCTCGTAATGCGGAGAATCAAAATTCAATACATATTAGCAAAATATCCGATATTTGACTTGTATGGGCAGAACGAAGCAAGGAATCAAATCTGGAATTTATCTATCTATCTATCTATATATATATATTTATTAACCATGTATACTTTATTAAGGTACATGTGTGAGATTATGCTTATAGAATTTGTGTTTATAAAAACAGCACCAATCAATAGCAAAAGTTACATAAATGCCATGAAATACATGCGAGAAGGTTTACACCAAAATATTCATTAAAAGCATACAAAAATAGAACAGATTCAAAAAGTATGAAATATTGCTCTGACCATATTGAGAACCGATAATTTATGGCTTATCATCTCATCAAAAGACATCCATCGCCGCAATAGTATGGATTTCATAATGTACTTGCTTTTGGTATCAAAATCAAAATTTATGAAAATCAACCCTACGTGGGACATACCACAGTCATGTAGTGAAGCATGCGTGCGTCCACCCGGCCATCGTCAAACTGGGCTTTGTACTGAGGTAGGCCGATGTCATCCAGCCATCCTTAACCACAGAGAAACAGTCAGCGGTCAGTGAAGAGGACTAATAAATCATTTTACTCCACCAGCCTTGCATCATGTTGCCCTAGTCCTCTCATTAGTAGCTATTACTGACTCATACTGATCATCATATTGAGCTTTGGTTTATGGGACTCACGAGTAACCCAGTTGAAGTCTAACTTGTTTTTAGCATCTTCCTCCTTGAAGCCCAGTGCCTGAAGTGACAGCTGAAGTTTCTTTCTGTGGAGAGGATGCCTGATGCACAGCTCCTACAACACACACACACACAAAATGTACATTAAGCACTAATTAATTACAATACCTCTACCATTCATTTAAAAAAAAAAAATTAAGCTCTTCGATGCGCTGACCTTTTCAAGGTCATTCCGTGAGGCATTTAGTAGCATTTGTCCAGAGCGGATCCACTGCTGAGCCTGACTCGCATACAGGCCTAAGTCCTGCTCCTGCAGCCACTCACACACCTGCTCGGTACTCCAGCACGCAAACGGGGTGTCTAGCTCACTTCGGAGAATGACAAAGAAGGAGAAAAGATGTAGTAAACTCCAAAATTATTGGCACCATCCGAAACAAGGATTTCAATTTTCCATTCTGGCTATTAAAGAGACTACTTACCTAAACCAGACTAGAGAACTTAACCTTAATTTGATGTGCATGTAAACGCAGGCACAGTCATTAAAGCAAAAAGGGGACACACCAAATGCTGCAAAACTTTCAAATTCATGTAAATATTCTATAAAATTATACTTTTCACTCATGTTACTGCTTCTCATTTGTAATAAAGCATTTTGAATTCAATTTGTAAAGCTTGCAAAATAGAAGCATTTAAAATGCATTTAATTTTTTTTTTTTTTAAAGTGGTCTCAGATTTTTAACCCACTGTATATAACACACACACACACGAGAGGGTTTAAAAAAAAAAACCAAATAATCAACAATTAACAGTAAGCACAGTTAGGCCAATGAAGAAAAAAACCCCACAATTTTTATTTGTCAGGAAAGGGATGAACGAGAATATGACCGTGTGTTGTGGTCAGATAAGACTTTAAAACAACTTTTTGGCCATGTACACCTACAGTGAAAAATGGAGAATGAATACAAGGAAAAGCACCCGATACCCACTGCAAATTATGTTTAGTGGATCACTGATGCTTTGGAGCTGATGTGTAGCTCGTTCTTCAGGAGCTTTTGTAATGTTTTTAAAATGGCATGTATACCAATGACCCAAACATTTAAAAATCAACACACAAATTTTTGCAGGAAGAGGGACTATGATGATCTACAATGACCGTCTCAATCATTTTATATATATATATATAAATAAAATAAACAATATCTTGACATATTCTGCATAGCAGAGTCCAGGATCCTCCATAAGTGTCTCCAATCTTGTCAGACATTACATGAGGAAGTTATTATTCTGCCCTGAGGAGGTTTCACCACATTCATATTTAAACTGTTTGAGAGAAAAATCACAATTAGAATCAAAGGAAAGAAAAAAAAAAAAGTTTTGTTTGTAGAAACTGCACATTATTCCCATTAAAATAAATAAATAAATAAATAAATACTTGAATTAGTTATTAATATTCCCCCTGACAGTCATGAGGGGGGATAATAATTCTGGAGTTCAATGTATGTCATGACAAAGTTTAAAAATGGAAACTCACTTGTTATTGCCGTGTTGCGAGTCACGTGACCAGCCAAGTCTCGGCCCGGCTGTGGCTCTAAGGCCGCCTCTCCTGAACTCAGAATCGGGAGCATCGTCCAGGTTAAACGAAGTGGACTGGCTCCTCCTCATCCTAGGTTACCAAAACAAATAAATAAACAATCAATAAAAAAAAATACATAATTGATATACTTTTTAAAAAGTGTTTGATTTTGCAAAAATTAGTTAGCTTTTAAGATGTAAATGCTACTTTGGTTTAATTCTAAAACGCAAACTGTACTTTATATAAGCACTCATAAGACATAACACCATCTAAACTTTTGACCACAAATAAATGGAGACTAAAGAAGACCTACATTCCGAAGAACTTTCGAATTCCCTTAGCTTTCTTCTTGCCCTCGGGTGAGACTGCATGCGCTTTTGGTTTGGGAGATGGAGTTCCTGCCAGATCCAAGTGCTCAGTCCTCTTCCTCTCTGCCTCAGCTGATAAATCATACCCCAATAAGCCACATGGGATTAGAAGATCTTTTTACTTAGCCAAAACCACAAACACAACGACTGCTTCTGTAATTACTCATGTAAAGCAGATGAGACCCAAACAAAGGTAGAACAATTTGTTGTATGGAATGGGTAAAGAAAGGAATAAAACATGATGGGGTGTGTTACTATGCCTTATAGCAGACACTACTATCAAAACTGCTGCGATTATACCTCTAACACATTTACGATGAGTATCCCGGGATTTTTGATGACCAGTCAGGACCTCGGTTTAATGTCTCATTTGAAAGACAGTGCTGTTTTTACAGTTTTTTAATAGTGTCCCCATCACTACAATGAGGCATTAGGAACCAGATAGACCACAGGATGCACGCCCCCTGCTCACCTCACTAATACCACTTCCAGCAGTAACCTTAGTTTTCCCCATCCAGGTACTGGCCAGCCTCAACTCTGCTTAGCATCAGTGGGAAACCATTCCAGAGCTGCAGGGAGATATGGCTCTAATCCTTTTATATGCACTGTTATTTAGCAACTAATTCTGTGCCTGAATTATGCATGCTCTCCTAATTAGGCAACTGAAAGCAAAATAGAAGCCTTTACTATACGACCACCGTTCTGTTATGCAGTTAAACACTGTACAATACCTAACCTGAGGTCACACGATACCTTTTGAAGTGGAGTAAGTAACATTAATTTACATCACATTCAACAAACTACGAACATTCTCTCCATTTCGAGTCAGAGCACACCTAGTTCAGGAGAGCTGGCTGTTCTCTTTCCACTCCGAATCTTGAAGAAGCCCCTTCCAAACGAGGAGCGTATTTTTTTGGTGCCAAAACTTTCATTCCCGCCTGGGCTGGACTGAGAGGGGGACACTGTGGGAGAGCTGTTATTCTTATCTGCTCCTTCACCAGGCTCAGCCTGAAAGAAAAGAGATAGTCAATTTTAAATAATCGTAATACTGATTGTCATTTCTGTTTTAATTAACATTAATGTTGGTGGCATATAATGCAATCGTGCTTGCGATTCAGTACTCATTCGTTTAGTTCTCACACCAAAATTCAGGTGTTAACTAATTTACAGAACTGCTGATCACACACACAGCGCGCGAGAGAGCGCGCGCGCGACTGTAGATTTACTGGCACCAAGTGTTGGCAATAAGCACAAAGTCAGGATTTTGCTTATGGCGTCTTCTACAAACAGCAGGGGGCGATGATGACTTAGAATTCCTGTCATCAGAAGGTAAGGTGTTGCTTATTAAAACAGAGACAGAAATGGAGACAGACACAAACACACAGACAATGCACACAAGTGCAAGTGACAGACAGACACACAAAAAAATAGTCAGTACCTCTTCTCTGTTACAGGAGTTTTCTGATCCAAGCCCCTCAGAGGAACTGCAATAAAAGGTAACGAAACAAAACAAAAAACCCACACAACATTACGCACATGAAGATTACTTAAATTCCCTAATGCATTCAGCCAAATAGCAAAATAGAATGGTCTGTATAAATAATATGTCCCAGTTTAGCCAACGATTAGTAGTATCCATGAGGATTCAGAAATGCTACTGTAATCGTATAGCTGTTCATATATTGTTCTAATATTTCTAATAGCATTTTTGTACACATTAATCCACCATCAAGCTCCTACTACTGCCTGCTCATGTATCTCCAGTGCAATTCAGATAAATGGGGCAGTGGTTTAAGCCTCTGGGTTACTTATCAGAAGGTCAGGAGTTCAAGCCCCAGCACTGTTGAACTATAAATTGCTCAGTCGTATAAATGAGAAATGTAACTCGCTCTGGATAAGGGTGTCTGCCAAATTCCATAAAATATAAATGACGAGCTTTAGGAAGGAATCAGACCTGTATGCAAGGCGGCAAGGATCAGCATCAGCTGCTGATTTGTGTTCAGACTCTGGGATAAACTCGGTGCAGGGAATCACCTGAGGCTGCGGGAGAGACAGAACAGAGACAAAACAAAAAGTCCTCAAAAATAAGATCTTGGAGTATTACAAACAGTGTGTATGTATTATATATATATATATATATATATAAAAAAAAATAATCTGAGGGTTCTCATTCCAGGTCAAATGTAAAATTCCATGACAAATCTCAAAATTTCCATGACCTACTGTATGAAGAATGGTACAATGAATTGAACAGGTACTGAGCAGAAAAAAAAAACCTAACTATTTTAACCCATTAAATCTGTATGCTCGATTTACTGGTTAACCGATCTTTTCAGTGCAAAACTTATATTTTGTTTTATTAGGACCATTTTGTTTATGATGCGTAAAGACTAGTCTAATAAACTATTTCTTTAATGGAAATAAAATCAATTTAATTACAAGGTACCGTAAGCCATTTTAAGTAAATTTTTAACCCATAACACCACGTCACATTCAGCACACACACAAAATACAAAGAAGTTGGACATGAATGTTGTAGAGGAAGCCTGAGGGACATCCTGTGTACACAGCAGTGTGTTCGTGGCTTTGAGATAGTATAAGACATACCTCATCAGTCTCCTCTGTGCCTGTGAGGAAAAGAGGCTCAGTAACTGTAGTGGTTGGGGATTTTGCTGAACTTTCACACTGGCCCGTCCCAGTATCCTCTTTACCGCCTCTGTCTGAGGACACACAGTCTGGATTTAGTTTTATTTGTCGAATGGGCTACTGGATGTGATTACATAAATTGCTTGACTATGAGACTACTAATTGGCTCTGTAGCACTCATTTCCTAGAATAAAGCTAGGTTCCCATTCAAACACAATTCATTCAAAATGTCAAATGTGTTTCATTCTACCACTAAATGCAAAAATCCCAAAGATCAGGAAGCGTGTTTAACTTTCAGAGAGAAAAGTCTTCAAAGCTCTTGCTGGCATGTGTATGAAAAGAAAAGCTCCAAGAGCCCCAAATAAACGACAGAGCTATGGACAAATGCTACTGTAGATTAACGTGAAGATGCACAGCAACATGAAGACACTGATAACAGAAATTCATAAGCAATATTCAGCTGAAAAAATATTGAAAGACAAGAATTGTCTTAAAAATATTGTTTTAGTTTTCTGTATATTCTTTGCAGTGAGCTACATCTTCATAAGAAAAATAATCAGGATTGCATCCATTTTATTTCCAAACCACTCATTTTTTGGTTCTTGTCTTTATTAAAAGACCAACTGGTTTATGGAACTCTGATATTTGGGGATTTTTGAGTGCAATGGTACATATTAAAGAAGTGGGTGGAGAACCCATCTCATCTCCCACTCAATCATGTCTAAAGCACCTGAACTGCTACTCCAATCAAGTCCTAAATGCAGGTGCATTGATGCTGTAATTCATGCAAAAGGAGCCACGACCAAGTATCGAGTGCATAATTTAACATACGTTTCAGAAGATCTACATTTCTGGATTATAAATTCTTTACTCTAATATTTTGAGATACTGGATTTTTGATTTCCATGAGCTGTAAGCCATAATCAAGATTAAAACAACAATAAAAAGCTTGAAATATTTCACTATGTTTAATGAATCTAGAACAAAGGAAATTTAAGTCACAAAACCAGAAATGGAAATCGTGACTTAAGGTGGATCCGAAACTAAATCAGGACAAGACTACTTGCTTGTAATTTGCTGTCTTCTATATAAAATGACATGACAATGTCTCACCTTTCCTTTCCTGTTCTGACATCACCATGTCCTGGACGTTCCTACAGCGCATCAGGGACTGCTGCAACTCTTCAATCTTACGATCCTGTGGAAAATAGCAGCAAAAAAAAAATAAAAAATAGCTGGGTGATACTATGGAAACAATAACAGAACAAGCACATTAATATAATGGATAGTGAAGTAACACCTCAGGAGCCTGTATGATGGATGAGCAACATACCGTATTTTCCGCACTATAAGGCGCACCTAAAAGCCTTCAATTTTCTCAAAAATCGGCCGTGCGCCTAATAATCCGGTGCGCCTTATGTGTGGACTGAGTTCCAAATTCTATAAAAATGTTGTGCGACTTTGGTTGGTGTAACAACCGTACGTTTTAGCATGCGCCTTATGTATTGGTCAAGTACAGAAATAAACCCCGTAATTGAGACTGCGCCTTATAATCCAGGGCGCCTTATGGTGCAGAAAATACGGTAATCCAAGCCTAATATTCAATACATTTATTTGTGCCGTTATTTAAGAAACAAAAGACACAGATGTTTATTTCTCATTTAAGGAAGGAGTCTTCAGTGTCAGCACTTTGTAACAGTCAGTAAAGTCTTGAACACAGAGAGGGAATGACTTTAAACCGGTTATAATGCAAGCGTTAACATGAGCTAATTTGCTTTGCAGCTGTTAAATAACATTAAACAGAACTAAAAACAGATTCAAAAGTTGTTGCACTATAAGCAGAAAAAAAAATATGTTTTGGGACATGCCGTTATAGGAAAGATTATGGGAACGGTAACTCCTTTTCACACCTCCAAGTGTTTTATTTCTTACATTTAACTTCATGATACATTTTTCTAAATATCATACTGTAGATATCAGCAGGTGTCAGTGCTTCTATATCTATAACTGTTACTCACAGTACCAATTGGACATCAACTCCTTATCTCTGTACTAATTCACTTCGTGTAATCATTAAATACCTTGTTTTTCCAAATTAAATCTTTGAACATATAATGTCTCATCATATAACTAACGTTCTAGCTAACAATTCTGTGATTTCATAACATAAGCAAGGTCAACCCTCAAAGCACATACGTTTCACTGAGATATTTAATACCCTTTTAGACTATTTAAACTTTAGCCAATATTTGTGTAAAACTTCCAACACAAATTAAATATTTATAACATTCACTCTGTTTTGCTAAAAGATAACACCTAATCGTTCCAGAATTCCATCATAGAAATATCTCTCATATTCATATATATATTCATATATACACATATATACTCATATATATACACACATATATATATACACATATATATACACACACATACATATATATATATATATATATATATATACACACACACATACATACATACATATATATATATATATATACACACACACACATATATATATATACACATATATATATATATATATATATATATACACACACACACATATATATATACACATATATATATACACACACACACATACATACATATATATATATATATATATACACACACACATATATATATATATACACATATATACACACACACACATATATATATACACATATATATATACACACACACACATACATACATATATATATATATATATATAAAGTTAGTGTGCACCTTCACAAATTCACCTTTATTTACTCTTTAAATTGAGTGCCAACATGAGATTAGTCAATAATTAATTTACCTTCTTGTCGTTAGACGCCATTAAAGACTCAACAGATCGCTTCATTCGATGCACTTCCAAATCTGAAAGAAACCCCCTCCCCCCACAGTGCATCAGATACACACACTGAACAAAAATATGAATCAGGAAGTATGGAATATAGTCTAACTGCCTGAAGATTAAATTCAAGCCCTATATGTCAGTGTGGAATTATAGTATGATTCAATATGATCGGCATCTCCAGTTTTAAAATAGTTAATTCAGAATCTAGCAAGTTGATTCAAGTCTTACATAAACTGCATATGTAACCCTAATCATACACAAGTGCTAAAATGTAGTGGTACAAACATTCTTACTACATTATTTAAGAATGCAGGATGTTAGGTCTGTGGTGAAACAATCTCTCTAGCTTTAGAACTCTTGTCTGGACATGTATGACATGAACCCACCTATATACACACTCAGAAAGGAGAGTTTATCAAGGGATGTTTGACAGTTCAAGTTTTCTAAAGGTATTTTGGAACCCTCTAGAGCAGAAAAATGCTGTTGTAGGATTCTACACAAGTTTTAAGGTGAGGTTCTCAAACTGTTTGCATCCAGGAACCTCTTCCAGAGTAAAATAATTCTCATGATACATACTGGTGTAGAAGCACCTCATTTTTATTAAAATGGCATTATTAATACTGGTTTTGTAGTATTAATCCTTTTGCTTCAAGTGACCAGTTCATTAGGCTTACAATTATTATAAGTAAATAATTACCATAACCTTTCATAGAGATCAAGCAAGGACTAAAGCTGACTACATGACTATTAGCAGATAGTCAAACAGCATTTCGGGCAATTTAGGAAGCCACCGAAAATTGAAAATATTGTTGAAGGAAGTTTATACTTAAAAAAAAAAAAAAAAAATATATATATAGTTAACTTAGATTTTAATTATAAAATAAATCTTGGACAGCACTGAAGATCACATGCTAATTGTAAACATGAATACATGACTTCAGGGTGAATATTTCCTTTAAAAAGGTTGTAGTAATATATATATATATATATATATATATATATATAAATAAAGAAAAAACCTTGACAATGCTTCCCTACCCACCCTTTGGAAAATAAGAACCTTTAAATATCCAAAGTAGTACGAGTGTGCATAGTGTGGCAAGAACTCCCTCAGGCGACACTATTTTGGTCGACCAAAATGCTGCAGCACAGACCTTTCTCTCTGCTCTGGCTTCCGTCCCATGTCACGACCTCAGCGCCGGCTTGCTCCTTCAGGTTCCTCAGCTCCTGCTCCTCTAGCTGCTTCTGCAGTGCCTCCAGTTCTTCCTGAAATATAAGAACCACATGCACACAATTGCCTAACTAATCAACACAAAGATATTACTGCCAGTTATGCGCATGGGCTTTTAGTTAATTTTGTACTGGTTGTTCATGGAGGCTCCAAAATGTTAACCTTCTAAAAATAGATATGAAACAAGAGCTATAATCAGAGTAGAGTGGTCATATAGTAACGAGTGTAACTAATCTCATCTATTTGATTCATGTGGTTTAGCCAGTTCAAAATATTATGTATTGATTATTAAAATCAGGAATTAAAAAAAAACAAAAAAAAAAAAACACACCACAGGTGTGGATTGTGTAGAAATATTAATGCTCTCTATAAAAACAACTGACAAGAGTGTAGGTGTGTAGACAGATTGAACAGCAACCAGAAAGACAGATTCATGAAATTACAGATGAAAAAGAATAATAAAATAAAAAATAATAAAAAAAGGGGGAATTGAATTGCATCAGGAAGATGCAAAGAAAAACAAAAATAGATACAGTGGAGTGAAAAAGTGTTTGCCCCCTTCCTCATTTCCTGTTCCTTTACATGTTTGTCACACTTAAGTGTTTCGGA